>PVKU01017522.1:0-11234 GCA_004027475.1 Anoura caudifer
TTGAAGTACCTGTTGAGGTCCTTGAACATCCTTATAACTGGTGTTTTGAACTCTGCATTTGATGGATTGCTTATTTCTATTTTGTTTAGTTCTTTTTCTGGAGTTTTGTTCTCTTCTTTCATTGGGCCACGTTTCTTTGTCCCCTTGTTTTGACATCCTTCCTGTGTTTGTGTCTATGTCGTAGGTAGAGCTGCTTTGACTCCATGTCTTGGTAATGGGGCCCAATGTAGTAAGTGTCCTGTAGGGTCCAGTGGCACAGCCTCCTCTATCTCCCAAGCTGTGTACTCAAGGTGTTCCCTTTGTGTGGGTTGACTATTTGCTCCTCTTGTAGATGAGTCTTGATTTCTATCAGCAGGTCAATGGGAGGGATTTACCCAGTCCAGACAGCTGGTAGGACTGGCTGTGACCCCTGGCCAGAAATCTCCTCTGTGATTGTGGCTTGGGGAGGTGGTTGGGTGGTACTCTGATGTGGTCTATAACTGTCTGTTGGGTGCGCAGGCTCTGGGGTTCCCCAGATGGTGCAGGCCAAGTTCAGCCTCCACCGGTGTTTTGTCTGGGGTCCCTTGGCGTAAGCCATAAAGCAATCCAAGATGGCTGTTGCTAGTGCTGGGCCTTGGGCCACCCAGTGAGAGATGTGGCCTAGACTCAGCTTTTGATTATCTGAGAGGATTTAGGAAAATCTGAAGCCTGCACCTAGCCCAGCCCTTTATATGGAAAAGCCACTGTTACCAGGGTGGGAGGCTTGCTTGGGTGGTCCCGTAAATTGGACGGGCCAGATCCTTAGGTAATCATCAGAGAGGGTTTTATTGTGTGAGCCAGGTTGATAAAGATTGAGATATGGTGCTGTGGTTTTGTAGGGGGAGCTCAGAAAAGATACCATGGCCGCTGTCTGCAGTTGTCTGGAGGAAGCTGTCCCCGAGCCCTCACCCTGATTCCAGATACTTCAGTTCCTCCCTGTATGCCACTGATGCCTTCCATGCTGCTGCCCTGGTACTGGAGCCCAGAGGGAGTGAGTCTGAGTAAGTCTATGCAAGGCCCTTTAAGAGGAGAGGCATGAGAATCCTGCAGTTTCTTCTGCTGACCCAACGCCCACTTTTTACAGCTAGAAGTTCTGGGGACTTATCTTCTTGGCACTGGAACCCTGGGCTGGGTCATCTGGTGTGGAGGTGGGATCTCTTGCTCCTGAGATATCCCTCCATTTTATCTCCCCCACTTGTGGGTTTGGGACCAGCCAGTTCTTCATCTCTGTATCTCCTCACCACCATCCCTCCTACCCGTATGGATGAATGTAGTTTCCTTAAATCCTTAGTTGTTGGACTTCCATACAGCTTGATTTTCTGGTTCTGAGTGATGGTTGTTCTATATTTTAGTTGTAATTTTGCTTTGGTTGTGTGAGGAGGTGGGCTGAATTTATCTAAGTCTCCATCTTGACCAGAAGTCTGCAGAAAAATAAATTTATAATTATGGCCTACAGAGAAAACTTAGAATCAGAACAATTGATATAAAAGCGTAGTCAGACATAGATTGGAAAATTACTTTTCAGGGATGCCTTGGACCAAGCTCTGATCTGACATCCAGGGTTGTGTAAGAATTGACCTACAACTCCCTTTTTCACAAAGAAAATTAAAAATGGGATGCTTCTCAGGTCTAGTGAAACTTCCCTCCAAATCAGTAGTATCATTGGCATCTGTGTATTCCTGTGATCACCAGGGGCGGTCTGGGAAAGTGTACCTCCACCTAAGGCTTCCCTGGATGCTCCTTCCTTCCTTACCTTCTCTCTTTTCTCTCTAGCTTTCTTCCTTTCCTTCCTTGCTTCCTCTCCCTTCCCTCTCTTGCTCTTACGTTCTTTCCCTCCCTTCTTTCTTCCTGTCTCTCTCTCTCTCTTTCCTTTTTTCTTTCTTACTTGCTTTCATTCTTTTTTTCCACTACTCATTGTCTTTACACAACTATCCCTGCTTTCAGATGGGAAAGTTTGGACCTAGAGGGATTATGTTGCAGGGGTAATAAGTAATAGATCTAGAGGAATAATGTGATTGGCTTAAATTGAGTTATGCAAATAAGCTCCATTTTCACTCATAAAAATTTGATGGCTTATAGAGACAATAAGAAAAATATATAGGTTTATAATTTTAGCTATCTAAAAAAAAGGCATTCAAGTTTTTCAGGGTACACTTTGGCCTCTAATTATAAAAGGAATTGTTGGTAGAATTTTATGATCAATCATTCATCCATTCATTTACATATGGAAGTGAGAATGTCCCATAGAACACTGTCCTTTTCAGAGTAGAATAAAATAGATATACAAGCAAATGCAGGAAGACAGTGGCATTTGATCTGGCCCCTTTAGTTTGAATGGAAATTCATGGAATTGAGAGAGAAAGTATGAACCAGGCCAAGTACACAGTGTACAAGAGTTTGGAGGTATTTCTGTGCACTTAGGAAGAGAACAGAGTTGCGTACACTTGTCACAGAGGGTTTTGGGAGTGTGGTGGCAGTAAGAGAGTGACTGGAAGGAAGGTAGGCCAAATCATGGAAGGCTTTGTAGGCTATGAGTAACAGTTCAGATATTATCTTATATAAAATGTAAAATGTAAATTTAATGAAATTTGGTACAGGAAAAAGTCATAAAGAGATTGCTGTTTTCAGATGATAACAGTGGAGATAGGAAAGGGGGATTGCTTTGAGATGAATTTAGGAGATAGGATCTATGGGACCTTAATTTAGGTGAAGGTAAGGAACACAGTTGTGCTTTCCAGCAGGACAGCCACATGTGGCTATTTAAATGTAAATTAATTAACATTAAGTGCAGTGAAAATTCGTTTTCTACGGGCCACATTTCAAGTGCTCTATAGTTACAAATGGCCATACTGGTCACCAGAGACACAGAACATTCCCATCATCACAACAAGTTCACCGGGACAGCAATGGACTGGAGAATTACTCGGCTCTAAATCTGAACGGTGACTGATACTAGCACTTATCAATACAGGGAATATAAAAGAAAGAAAGTTTGAAAAAAACAACTTGTGTTTGGACACAATGAGTTTGAGATGCTGTTGGGCATTCAATTAAAGTGTCTGGTGCTCAGGAGAGAGGCAAGGATTAGAGGCATCTGGGTCAGAGTCTTTGTAAACACAGGATGAAGCCACAGAAGTGGGTGTGAGAAGAGGACTATAAACACCCCATAGGTCTGCCTCACTTGGAGGAAAATAGAGTACAACATGAAAGGCAATCCAAGGAAAACAGGTATGAAAAACCAGAGAATTCTGGGAGAGTGATAACCATAAAGTCAAAAATGACAAATTAGGCAAAGATGTCCAGAGCCTTAGGGCATCCAAATAGGACTTGTCCTGAAAAGACTCCTTTGGTTTCAGAGGTCAGGAAGTCATTAGTAATCTTGCCTGGAGTGGTTTCAGTGACTAGTGGGAGAGAAGGCCAGATTGTGGCAGAGCTGGAATGGAATTGGTGTCTGTGGGCGGACGGGTGGTGCAGGAGAGCTCTCCCTCCTTGGTAATGTTTGGCTGTGAGGGTGGCAAAGAGAGGTCACTAGCTTGAGGGACAGGAACGGAGATGGGAAAGTTTTTATTTTTTAGAAAGTGTGAAACTTGAATTTTCTTTACCTGTAAGGAAGAAGTGGGTGGCGTGGAAAAGCCTTACATAACCTTGGAGTAAAGGTATAATTACCGAGTCAAGTGTCAGAGAGAGTGGAAGAAAAAGGTGGGTGGACTTTGCAAAGGGGAAAAAATACTTCTGTTTCTCAGAGCCAGGATGTAAGGCGAGTAAGATTAATATTTGGGGGTGGAGGTAGAGAAATTTGGAGCTGTTCACATCTTGGTTTTGTAACCTATCTTTTTCATCTCTGACTTACAGACAATACAAAAACATTATGTGAATGGCTAGTGCTGAACTATGATAAAAGCCAAAGGCATGGCACCAGCATATTTAACCCCATTCATATGATTCTGTAGCGTGGAAAGCTGCTGAGGTCTAAATGAACAATTATCCATGCTGAGTGACTTGGTAGTACGTCCTTTAGGCTAGCTTCTCATTTGTCATTCTCTTCACTGGACTTCTGTATAGCAGGTTAATAATCTACTTGAGGTTGAATTCTGTGGTAAGTGAGGCCTAAGGAACAATAAATAAATAAATAACTAAATCTACGGGCACAGGGCACAACATCATCAAACTGCATAGCACCAAAGACAAAAGAAAAGAAAAGAAAACCTAAGACACTAACAGAGAAGAAAAGACATTATCTCTACAAAGAGAGGTAATTAGATTGGCAATAGACTTCTCCATGGCAACAATAGAGAACAAAGAAAAAAAAGGAAATGTCTTTCAAGAAAGCAGAGTTGCCCAACTAAACTAATTTAAGGGCAATGGTAAAATGAAGACATTAAGGAATAACTAGTTACAGATTCTCACAAAGGGAAAAGTACTCAAGGATCTACTTTAGGAACAAAAACATTGACTGTCAAGGAAGGAATGAGAAGCAAGGAGCAATGTGACAAAAAAGAAATTGGTAAATGTGGAAATGTCTAAATAATCAATTACTAACTGTAAAATAATAAAAGTTGTACTGATTATTTTTCAGGCAAAATAAAAGTGGAAATGAAATGCTAGACAATAATAATGTGTACAATAGGAGGAACATGATTATCCTGAAAAAATTCTGAATATCTTTAAATATTCAGGTAGAAGAAAAAATAAATTATTTCAGATTTTAGGTCAATTTATGAATATAGAAATTATAAGGGTAACTATAACTAAAATTATAGAAATAGAATAAATAAAATTCAAATAATTCAAAATCTGAAAATAAAAAGATAAAAGAAAACTTAAGCCGAGAAAGACAACAGAAAAAGAAAATTGTGGAGAATTTTCGCATTGTAACTACTGGCTCTTTTTAATCTTAATTAAAAAGTATCTCATTGTCAATTGTGAATGACTTTGAGTGTGTGGGTGGAGAGAAGAGGGAGGCTATGCAGTTTTCTTCCGTGTCTGCTCCATGGAAACCAATGTGCTGCCAAGTGTGACTGTCACATACTGTCAGTTTGGAGGTGAAATGATCATATGAATAGAAATTGCAGCACAACTAAGACAGAATGGTTAGAACTAAAATGAGAGTTTAGCAAAGTTTTGGGTATAAGATTAGTTTATAAAAATCAATAGTATTTTCTTATATCAGCAATTATTGACTAGACAATATAATTGAAATAAGATGTTGTTTATAATATCACCAAAAATGAATACATTTCTAGGAGCCAATCTAAAAAAGAAACCCAATATCTTTGTGGTAAAATATTTAAAACCATTAAAAACATACAAGAGGGTTTGAATAAATGCACAGGCTGACTTAACATAGAAATGATGTCAATTTTCCTCATATGGATCTGCAAAGTCAATACAATTTCATTAAAATTCCATTGGCATTTTTTGAAGAACTTGAAAAACTCTTTCTAAAAATCTGTTTGAAAAAATAAAAGTCTATGAATAACTAAGCCACATTTGAAAAAGAAAAGCAAGAGGATTTACTATGCCAAATATTGACACAACAATTATGAGGGAAGATGTCAAAAAAAACCCCAAAATTATCTTCTGGAGGGCAGGCCCCCTATAGTACAGGGTTCCCCAACTAGGTGAGTGTTCTAGGAACCCATCTGTATCAGTGTACCAGATGGTGTTGTTGTGAGAGGCTGCATTCGGCTTCAGTGAATTTGTTTTGAAAACTCTTTCAATGTGTTTGCCCATCTCATGATGGGTGATTTCCAAGTGCACCTGTCCACACCATGCTTAGAGTTCATCAGTTTTTGACCAAAAATGGCATGACCTTTTTCCCCTACCCTCCCTATTCACCTGATCTTGCCATGAGTGACTTTTTTTTTGTTTCCCTGGATGAAAAAATCCTCAAAGGGAAATGTTTGCCAATGTGGAAGAGGTGAAACAAAAAAAAAAATGACAGAAGCACTAAAAGGCATCAAAATTGGTGAGTTCAAAAACTATTTTAAGCAGTAGAAAAACATCTAGGTGTATCGCATCAAATAGAGAGTACTTTGAAGGTGATTGAAGTTTAAGATGTAAAAATAAATACACAATTTTAATAAATAAATTCCATTTTGGGGGGTTCCCCTTGCATATGGTTTCAAAAGCAATGCTGGTTATGGAACAGACCAATAGATCAATGGAATGGAATCAAAAGCTTGGAAATTGTCTTGTGCATATGAGGAAACTATATAGCTGACAGAGTGATGTATTAAAAATGATGGAAGATTATTTTAGTGGCATTAGAAAAATTCTCACTCATGAAGAAAAAGAAACTTGCATTCCCACTTTACACTGTATACAGAGCAAATCTGCATGAATTAATGACCTCATTGTGAAAATTAAAATTATAAATCTAATATATAGAAATATTTATAAGAAAATATCAACAACAATAAAAGAGATAAGAAACCCCATAAAATGGGTTAAGAATAGGAAAAGGCAATATAAAGACGGAAGTCTGAATGGTTCACAAATTCGTGAAGAGCAATCTTGAATGTCATAATCAGAGAAATTAAAGCAACAGTGAGGTGTTAAAACAATCAGAGCAGCAAATGTTAGGGATGTGCATACAAAGTATTGGTCAGGATATGCAGTGATGAATAGTTTTTTAAAAACAAATATTTATTTATTTTTAGAGAGAGGAAGGAAGGGAGAAAGAGAGGGAGAGAAACATCAATGTGTGGTTGCCTCTCATGCACCTCCTACTGGGGACCTGGCCCACAACTCAGGCATGTGTCCTGACTGGGAATAGAACCAGCTACCCTTTGGTTTGCTGGCTGGTGTTCAATCCATGAGCCACACCAGCCAGGGCAATGATGAATACTTTTAGGTTCCCCTGTGCATGTGGGTTCAGGACAACACGTGGGGACTTCCAGAGAACAAACCAGGGGTTGTGTCCACTGACTTCAGCAGTGGGTGCCAGCATGATGCTCTGTAGGGCTAGGAGTGACCAGCCACATTTTAGTAGATGTCATTGTAGAATGCCGGCAGTCAAACCACATCCAACTGCTTCATAAACCCAAGTACCAAGGAAAGGCATAAACACTTACAAGGTCTTTCTTCTAATAGTTAAAATCACATGATTTCCACAATATCTGTAGAGAACATATTGGAGAGGAGAAAGAGGAAAAGCAGATACTATAAAAAGACTGAGAACACACTCAAATGAGAGTTCACCTGAAAGAAATAGTGAAATAGGAAGAGATGTCTCAGTTAGCATGGAAAATCAGATCAGCTTTAAAACAAGAAGATGCTGCATTCCTCCCTATACATGGGAATGAGAAGTGTGTGGCATGACCTGGCTGGGAGGCCATCAGATCCGTTTTCATTGCACCAAATTAAGTGCGTGATTCAGGTCATACTTTTTCACACTTGATCTAAACAGATGGAAAACCTGTGGAGGGAACTGCAGGGTGATCCAGGGTGGGAACCACACTTTCACAAGGAGATGAGCATCACGGGGCCGTGGCATTCATGTGAGATGGGTCACCCACCACCTGCCAAACGGAGGTCCTCGCGGGGTGCAGGCAGCTCTGTGATGCCCACACGTTCTGACAAGCCGAGACACGTGAGTCAGCCTCACTCGGGTGATTTCAGGACTCCAGCATAGCTCCCCATGTCCCCATTTTTCTTTTTTTTTTTTTTGATCTCCTGACAGATGCTATTCTTAGCTTTTCAATTAGGGGCTAAAGCCTTACAGTATCAATAATGATTGGGAATTTGATTTTATGGTTTAGACTATTTGGAAATCTTTGTATGTGGACTATAAAGGTCCGTTCACTACTGGGTGAAAGACAATAGAGAACCCAGTTTAGTTTTCATTTGTTTGTCTACTTATCTATTGTGAACTGAAATAAAAAGCTATTATTGGATGCCCTTACTTTTTGTGGCGATACAGTTATTTGCATAGGTTCAATAAGAATCTGGCTTTTTAATCAATTGTGTAATTAGGGCTTTCCTTGCAGTTTAATACAGGAGAATGATTCTAACCTCACCTCACCTTATGTGACCAGTCACTTTAAGGAACAAAGGTGGACTATACTTCCAGAGCTAAAGTCTACAAAACGATTCCAGGAACACCAGCCTGGTCCCTGGTTCACAAGGTTCCAGGTTTTCAGGTGGTAGGGAAGATGTGTTCTCAGGTCAGAAACCTTACTAAACTTGGGGGACCCCAAAAAGAGAATTTACCAAATTTATAGATACTTCATTTGAAAAATAATTAACTCTTAGTTCTGGGAGGGGCTGGGGGTGGGGGGATGGAGCAAAAGGGAGAAAGGACTCATGGACCACAGTGTGGTGATGGTAGGGCCTGGGGAGGCGGGTGGGTGGAGGTGGGAGAGGGTATAAGGGGGATTAATGGTAATGGAAAAAAGACAATTAAAAAATCTTTTAAAAAAGAAAGAAAGAAATAATTAACATTCTTACAGCACTTATATAAATTTCCAGACCAAACTTGATGAGATCAGCCTTATTTTGTGATCAAGAACAATATTTAAGATTATTATAATCATGGGCAAGGGACATTGCATTCCAGGAAATATTGTGACAGACTTTGACATGGGCCAGAGGAGACTACACGTCCCTGCGGTGGGTGGCTGTGCGCTGACGTGCCTTCCAGGCCACCTGAACTTCTGCTCTCCTTGAGCTCTGTTTCAGCACTTGGTCATGGAGAACTCATGGTGATTCCTGTCCTTAGAAATTCAGATGAATTTCATACAGCGAAGACGCAATTGAGTCTGCTCTATTAGCATTCTTGATTGCCTCTATCTACATCTGTTCGAATTCTCTTTGAGAGAGTTATTTTTACATATCTTTGTTTCCCTCATTAATCAGCTAAATACAGTTTTTGACATGACTTCATATTTGTATGAGAATCATAATATTCTTCCTTAAAAAATTATACCTTAACATAACCATTGCAGAGGGAGAAACTAAAACCTTTAATTTCCAATATTTTGTGTTGATTTTGCCCTCATTTTATTAAACTTTAACTTGTAAACAAGAAGGCTCTAAATAAGAGTAAAAGGAAAAGTTAAATAGTTCTTTTTTTTGGTTTTCTTTTCTTTTTTTAATTATATTTTATTGATTATGCTTTTACAGTTGTCCCATTTCTCCCCCCATCATTCCCCTCCATACTCCCTCCCACCCACATTCCCCCCTTTAGTTCATGTCCATGTTTCATAAGTTCTTTAGCTTCTACATTTCCCACACTATTCTTGCCCTCCCCCTGTCTATTATCTACCCACCGTCTATGCTACCTATTCTCTGTACCTTTTCCCCCGCTCCTCCTCCCACTCCCCTGTTGCTAACTCTCCATGTGATCTCCATTTCTGTGGTTCTGTTCCTGTTCTACTTGTTGGTTTAGTTTGCTTTTGTTTTAGGTGTGGTTGTTAGTATCTGTGAGTTTGCTGTCTTTTTACTGTCCTATTTTTTATCTTTTTCTTAGATAAGTCTCTTTAACATTTCATATAATAAGGGCTTGGTGATGATGAACTCCTTTAACTTGACCTTATCTGAGAAGCACTTTATCTTCCCTTCCATTCTAAATGACAGCTTGGCTGGATAGAACATCTTGGATGTAGGTCCTTGCCTTTCGTGACTTGGAATATTTCTTTCTAGCCCCTTCTTGCCTGGAAGGTTTCTTTTGAGAAATCAGCTGACAGTCTGATGGGAACTCCTTTGTAGGTGACTGTCCCCTTATCCCTTGACTTCTAGAATTCTCTCCCTCATTTTAATCTTGGCTAATGTAATTATGATGTGCCTTGGTATGTTCCTCCTTGGGTCCAACTTCTTTGGGACTCTCTGAGCTTCCTGGACTTCCTGGAAGTCTATTTTTTTTTTTTTTTTGCCAGATTGGGGAAGTTCTCCTTTATTATTTGTTCAAATAAGTTTTCCACTTGTTGCTCTTCCTTTTCCCCTTCTTGTATCCCTATAATTCAGATGTTGGGATGTTTAAAGATGTCCTGGAGGTTCCTAAGCCTCTCCTCATTTCTTTGAATTCTTGTTTCTTCCTTCTTTTCTGTTTGGTTGTTTCTTTCTTCCTTCTGGTCCACTCTATTGATTTGAGTCCCAGTTTTCCTCCCATCACTATTGGTTCCTTGTGTGTATTTCTTCATTTCACTTATTGTAGCCTCCATTTGTCCCTATAATTTGCGACCCAAATCAACCAATTCTGTGAACTTCCTAATCACCAGAGCTTTGAATTGTGCTTCTGATAGGTTGGCTTCCAGTGCTATGAGCTCTGCATCTGATAGGTTGACCACCTCCTGGTGGCTCAGATGAATTAGCTCCAGGGCCCTGGTCTGTTCTCCCTTTTGAGCCATCCTTGGTTTTTTTTTTTTGTTTGTTTGTTTTGTTTTGTTTTGTTTTGTTTTCATCTGGTTGCTGCTGTTATGTAGTGAGGGGCAGAGCCTTAGGTGTTCACCAGGGTGGGGCAGCCCAGTTGCTGGGTTGTGATGCTGGATGTGGGGGCAGGGTCTGAGAAGGAACAATGGCGTTTGCTGCACTCTCTGCCAGATTTCAGTCCCTTCTGCCACTTCCCCCAAGTGAACTAGACCCCTCTGGTGCTGATTCCCATGTGGGTGGGCCTGCGCACGCTCTAGGACCCCGTGGGTCTCCCCAACGAACTCTCCTGTGAGGCTGGGACTCCCTCCTGGCACCTCAGCCCCTACAAGTGTTTTCAATGGGTGTTTTTAGGCTTCACTTCCCAGTGCTGGGGCCCTGCGTCACACAGTCTGTCTTACTGCCTGTTTTCGCGTGATTTATCTGTGCACGAATGTGTGTCCATGGTCCGCCACCTTGTGCACCCCGCTTGGCCACCTCATGTTTGGCAACACCGCCGCCTGTGCGCTTGGAGTGACTGTGTGCCTGGGACCTCCACCGGCTTATCCTGCTGCAATCCGACTCCCCAGGCTGGGGACTCTGCCCGCCACTGACTCCGCCCCTTTTACTGGTCTGGGTGAATCGTTGTTGTCGGACTCCCACACAATTCAATTTTCTCTCTGTCCTGGTTGGGTTTTCTTTTTTTTTTTTTTTTGGTTGTATATTTTTGTTGTCCTTAATTTTGGTTGTGAGAGGAGGCACAGCGTGTCCAGCTATGCCTCCATCTTGGCTAGAAGTCCCTAAACAGTTCTTTTTTAGAAGTTTTGGTGAATGCTTTGTTGGAATTCCTCCCTGAAATTGAGAAAGTG
>PVKU01017523.1:0-11235 GCA_004027475.1 Anoura caudifer
AGAACAAGTAGCGTAGATGGTAGGTAGAAAATAGACAGGGGGAGGGCAAGAGTAGTGTGGGAAATGTAGAAGCTAAAGAACTTATGACACATGGGCATGAACTAAAGGGGGGAATGTGGGTGGGAGGGGTGTGCAGGGTGGAGGGTAATGAAGGGGGGAAAATGGGACAACTGTAATAGCATAATCAATAAAATATAATAATAAAAAAAAGAAAATTAAGAGTGAGTAGAAGTCTTGATGATGAGAAAAGAGTAAGAAAATCTTCAGATATTACAGAAGGATAAAAAAAGAACAAGGAAGAAAAATTCCCACTGAATGTTTTAATATAAAATTATATTTTGCAATAAAATTATTTTAAGACAGGAAATATGATTTTCAGCATCAACAGTTGAAGCAAATGGCAAAGAAGTATAATTCTTAATTTTTGGCAATCTAGTAAACTAAAGAACCTTAAAAAAAGCTTGGTATAAACCACTTAAAATGCTATTTAAAACACAATATACATCAGAGCTGAGTGGCAAGAGAGTTAAAGAAAACCTCAAAGGTCAAAATCTAAATGGATGAGTCCTGAAGTTGCTTGGTTTCCTAGAGCTCAGGTTGTTACAAGCTGGATGCAAAGAAGAAAATAAACACCTGAAGACCTGCCCAAATGGAAGTATCAGTATAAATCTAGAATCACTTTAAAGCAGGATCCACAACGAGAGCTCTAGGGAAGGAAAAACAATAGAGTACCATACTAAGGAAGATGTTAAGGAAAATTTTCTGTCCTATTCTTAGACCTGAATGGAGAGGAAGAATAACTTCTGGAAGGAAAAATGACTAATTTGAAAAACGATTGGGTTTGGAAATTCATCTTTTGAACTGAAGTTTGCATAACATAAACCATTTTAAAATGTACAGTTCAGTGGCACCATCTATATCAAGTTCCAAAGCATTTTTATCATGCCAAAAGGAATTCTCATACAATTAAAGTCACTCCACACTTCACTCTTACCTTGTTCGCTACCTAATAAACACCAACCTTTTTTTATGGATTTACCTATTTGGGATTTAACATAATGAAATCTCATAATATGTGACCTTTTATGTCTGTATTCTCACACTTAGCATATTTTCACATTCATCCACATAGCATATATCAGTACTTCTTTCTATGACATGACACTATACCATGGTTATATGTATGTCACATTTTATTTTCCCGTTCATCCATTGTTGGAAATGTTAGTTGCATACACCTTATGGTTATTGTGAACAATGCTTCTATGAATATTCACACATGTGCAGTGTTTGTTTGATTATGTATGAGTTCAACTCTCCACTTTGTTCAATTGTGCACTTGTGTTCACGGTGTGCATATTGAGTTGTTTGGGTATATCTAAGAGTGCAATTGTAGGATCACATGATAATATTGTTCAAATTTTTGAGGATCCATCAGACAATTTTCCATGTGGCTGCATGATTTTATATTCCCACCAGCAATGTACGAGGTTGCAATATGTCTATACCCTAATCAACACTCATTATTTCCCACATTTTTGATTACTAACATCCAAGTGAGTGGGAAGTGGTTTCTCATTGAGGTTTTGATTTTCATTTCTCTAATGACTAAAGGTGATAATATATTTACAAGTACCTGGTGACTGTTTGTATATCTTATTTGGAGAAATGTCTATCAAACTCCTTTATTCATTGGGTGGGTTTTAATTGTTATTATATTTTTGTTCTTGTAAGAGTTATTTTCACATTCTGGATATGCATGTCAGATACATAAATGATATCATATATATTATATAATTTACAAATATTTCCTTATTATGTAAGTTGTCTTTTTATTTTATTAATATCTCTTTTGATACACAAAGGTGTTAATTTTGAGGGTTTATTTATTCTTTACCAACACTTTTGATCAATTTTTCTATTATTTTCTTTTGTTGCTCATCCTTTGATGTCATATCTAAGGATGCCTTGCCAAATATAAAATTTTTCTTATTTTTTCCAAGATTTTATAGTGTCAGTTTTATATTTAGTTCATTGATACATTTTGAGTTATTTCTATGTATGTATGAGATAGGGTTCCATTTTCATTCATTTGCATATGGACAGCCAGTTTCCACACAATTTATTTAAAATACTATTATTCTCCTATTGAATTATCTTGGCACTCTCATTGAAAATGCATTAACAACAGAAATCTGAGTCTATTTATGGACCCTCAATTCTATTCCATTGAATTATATGTCCATCTTTATGACAGTATCCCACTATTTTGATCACTGAAGTTTTATAGTAAGTTTTGAAATTTGGAAATATGAGTACTCCAAACTGTTCTTTTTCAAGATTGCCTCATAATTGTTTTAGCTAGTCTGAGTCTCTTGAATGGCTACATTATATATTTATAAATGTAATATCAAGCAGTTATATAAAGGAATGAACTACTGACACACCAAAATATGAATGGCTATCACAAAGATCATATGGAGCAAAAGTCAGTGGGAAAGGATTTTACAAATTACTCTGACTCACAAAATTGTTATACAAAAATCATTAACATACTACTTCAAGTTAAATGAGATATGCAAGCATATACTTTATGACAAATTTGGTTATAGTACAGAAATACAGATTACTTCAATATTAGAGAATCTACTGATATGATCTCATGCATTATTTGGGAAAACAAAGCAAATAAAAGTAACAAAAATGCTTGAGATGCAAAATGTTTAAAAAATTTCAAATTTCATATCCCAATATTTCTTAATCAAATAAAAATAAAATTTTAAAAAGTATGCCAATCATTAAATGTAACTTTTAAAAGTTAAAACATTAACATTAAAATCAAGAATGAGATCAGGATGTTTTCATTTCCTATATTTTATGAGATATCTTATTCATCCAATGAGAAGAAAAAATTGAGTTATAATAAATGTCTTTATACAAAGAAAATAAAATTATCTCTGTAAAAACACAGTACCACATTGTGGAAAAATATTAGAATCAATAAAGAGGTTTATGAGGACTGTCCCATTAATCTAATATATGACCCAAGATATAAAATCACATTAATATATAATATAAGGCACAAATATTTAGGACACTAAAGTTAAAAATTATGTATGGCATTACCAAAATTTGAAATATATTTAATTATCTCTAACAAAACATAATAGCCTTTTACAAAAAATATTATAAAACTTTCAAAAATATATAAATGGCTTTAGTAAAAATATTGACATTAAAGTCAAGGACTAGGAAAACTTTTAAGAAATTAAAGACTTTAAAAAATTTAAGAGATTTAAAAAATCTTGACGAGTTTACTCTCTCTCTCTCTCTCTCTCTCTCTCTCTCTCTCTCTCTCTATATATATATATATATATATATATATATATGAAAAAGCAGTGGGATAAAAATATCCTCACATTCCTGGTAAGTGAACAAGAAAGAGTGAACATATCCATAATACATCAAGATTTTATAACTATAGTTTTTTAAAACGTGCAATATTGGTGAAGGAATTGGAATTTAAATCAATAGAATGAAAAAGAGTCCAGATACAGAGTCACATATACAAGGTCTGTCCAGAGAAAGCCCAACAATTATTAACATAATAAGAGTGGTTTGTGCGACATTGATGTAAACTGGCAGCCAAGGAATTTGGATGGGAATGTGCAAGTGTGAACAATGATGACTTCACTGTACTAGTCAGTGAAGAAGGTAGGTGCTGTTGAGTGAGCATGTGTACTGTGTGGCTGTCACATTCAAAATGACTGAGCAAAGAGAGCAACAAATCTGCATCAAATTTTATGTTAAGCTTGAACATTCATCCATGGAAACTATTTGGATAATTCAGAAGATTGTAGCTATGGGCAACTGGTGATTGTTAGTTTCATCACAACAATATGCCTGCTTGTGCATCATGCCTTGTGCAGAGCTTTTTGGCAAATCACGCAGGTGACTCAGCCCTCCTACTGCCCTGATTTGGTGCCCTGCAACCTCTGGCTTTTCCCAAAACTGAAATCACTTTTGAAAAGGAAGAGTTTTCAGACCATTGATGACATTCAGGAAAATATGACAGGGCAGCTGATGGTGATTGGGAGAACTGTGTGAGGTCCCAAGGTGCCTACTTTGAAGAAGGCTGGAGCATTATTGTCCTATGACAATGTTTCTTGTATCTTGTATATTCTTCAATAAATGTCTCTATTTTTTAGAGTGGATGGTGGATACTTTCTGGACAGACTTTGTATATGCATAATTTTTATATGACCTAAGTGTTGATGAAGACTAGTGTTGTAGGAATAACTTAATTCATAAAAGGTGCTAATGTAATTAATTATTTCAATGGGAAAAATCACAAAAATATTTATGTTCATAAACCATACCAATGTGATGATATTAGTCGGTGGGGCCTTTGGAACCCTCATGAATAGGCTAGTGTCACAATTAAAAGAAACACTAGCTTGCTTCCTCTCTCTGTGCCCTTGGCCATATGAGGATACAAAGGGAAGTTGGCCACCTGCAAACCAGGAAGGGGACTCTCACCAGAGAGAAGACCTTTCATCATTTTGAACTTAAACTTCCCAGCCTCAAGAACTGTGAGACATAAGTGTGTTGTTTAAGGCACCCTGTCTGTTCACCATAGCAACCTGAACTATGACAAATATTTTGATAAACTTTGTAAAATGTTGCTTTAATTTAAGGCCATGAGATCTAAATGTTGTTTTCATTAAGCCAACTGAAGACAGAATATAAGTGCCAGATATATGGAACAACTCTTTTAAGTTGTTGGTGATGGGAGAATGATAAGCATAGAAAACATTGAATTTTTAGATTTAAAAAAATGTTACTGTGGAAGGATTTCTGGTCTACTTTAATCTGTAGGTAAACTAAAACTCTCTGGAATTCACTATTCTAGACAAGTAGAGTCAGTATAAGCTCTTAGATAACAATTGAGTATCCTCACCTTCCAGTCTAGCACTTTCCAAAAACTCATCTGTCTTATACTGGACAGTAAAGACTAACACTACTTTTAATATCATGGGATGTCCTGGTTAAATATATCAACATCATAGACAATATTTCAATTTTATGTCCTAAAAATTAATACATCAAAAATATATTACCTTGTATAGTAAGAGAATAATATCCTCTCCCTCACCCCAATAACATCCAGTACACATATTGCTTTTTTATGAAAAAAGACTTTTATAGATATGATTAAGTTAAAGGCTCTGATATGGTAAGATTGTTCTCAATAATCTGAGTATGCCCAGCATAATGAAAAGGGTCCTTATAAATGACAAAAGAAAGAAGAGTTAGAAAAGAGACCTAATGAGGAAATTATAAGTTGGAATGATGTAACTGAAGGTTTTGAAGACAGAGGACAAGGCCATGAGCAAAGGAATGAATGTGGCCTCTAAGTGTTGAAAAATGCGAGAAAACAAAACAAAAACAGAAACAAAAAGCTAGAGCACCCAGAAGAAATACAGTCATGTGACCATGAATTTCAGACTTCTAATCTGAAGAAATATAAGAGAATACATTCGTGTTTTAAACTACTAAGTTTGTGCAAATTTGTCATAACAATGGAAAAAATTAATACATTTGGAAATATCAGATTAATTGGTGAATTTTACAAAAATTTAAGATCTAGGCACTGATAGAATTGTTAAAGGGATTTAATGTAATGTTCTGGTGAAAGGCAGAAAATAATTGAGTATGATAATTTGAGTAAGTTTGTTATGATCATCTTTCTAGAATAATGTATTGTTGAAAATATACAGAGAACAAAGATATATAACTGCAGGGAGCATATTAAGAATGAAAAGCAGTGTGGTGATCGTGGGGGGAGGAGTTGGAAGAGGGTAAAAGGGAGATAAATGGTAATGAAAAATTACAATTAAAAAAACTGAAAAAATAATGTAGATCCTGATATGAAATTTCAGATGTTTGCAATTAAACTGTGATTAAAACAGACTACCTAGGGCATAGGATAGTGATAGTGATAAAAAATTGTGTGTGCACATATGTATGCGATTGTCCTATGCCTTTTATTGAAATATCATTTCATAGATTGTATGTTAATACAGTTCAGCATAACAAACATAAAAAAACATAAAGAATATGGCTTTTTGAAGTTGTGTGGGTTCTAGTTTTAACTTTGTACATGAGCAGCCTTAAGATTTCTTAATTTATCTTCATCCTATTTTCATCAAAGATAAATTGTGAAACATGACCTTCTCCTAATGTTACAGAGCAACAGAAGGTCCGTTACTGTCCGCCGCCTTATGGAAAGATGCCTCTCAAAGCCAGAGATTTGTGAAAAGGAAAGGAAATGTTTATTTAATGCTCTACAGAGTTAAAGTAGCGACTTAACATCTTCATTAAAATATCAAAGTCCTTTAGGATACCCACAGATGCCCACAGTGCTTCCTATCTCCCCCTGCCCTAATTCAGGGTACTGTAGTTGCAAGGAAGAGAAGCACACGTCCAGGATCCAGGCTCTTGACACCGTCATCTGTGTCATCGTCCAGGCGGGATCTCTAATTAATCCAAAGCCATGTGGCAGCTTCTCATGGCCTACTGGCAAGAGTTCTTTCCCCTTCTTTCAGGCAGTCTCTCTTGCTCCCAGGCCATGCAGCCAAAGGGAGCACCCCAAAGCTGTGTGGTCCTTCTTCCACCAAAGCTGTGGGGAAGGGATCCCCACTCTGGAAAAGCCACGTGGCTCTCCCTCTTCACCAAAGCTGCAGGGGTCTGTGCTCTGGTGAAACCGCATGGATCTTCTCCCTCTGGCAAAGCTGCAAGAGGGTCTCCACTCAAGCAAAGCCAAGTGGCAATTCTCTGCTAAAGCCACATGGTGATTCTCCCTCACAGGGCTGTGGGGGTCCTGCACTCTGGTGAAAGCGCGTGGATCCTCCCTCAATGGCTGCCGCATCTCTGTTTAAATCCCCTCACCAATCCTCCTCTGCAGCCCTATTTCCAACTCCTCCTACAATCAGTTACCCCTGCCAGCATTCCCATATATTCCAAATTTTGGAGGATGCCATCATGAGTCTGGGCAGGTGTGTCCCCATTTTCTGGAGCCAATCTTCTCCAAGCTCCCATACAGCTGCTATAACTTGGGGTTCCTCCCCCAGTCATGTCTTGTGGGGAGTCCTTTCCATCCCCCTGGCTCAGAGCGTGGCCACAGCTATTTAACACATCTAAGCCACCAGCCAAAGGTTATAGATATGTTAAATGACCATGTCATGGATTAGCAGCTCTGCATGTCCCTGTTCCATGTGTCCCTTCCCCCAACTCATACCTGTGGGGGAAGGGGTGAGGACATCTTATATGTCCCTCTAGTATTCCCTGGACACCCTGAGTTCTGGGCCCCATTCCAAATCCCTATTTTTGGGGCCCCCCTCCTGACTGCACCCTGCATCACTAATATAAAAGGTGTGAAAAACAGGGGAAACATATGATGGCGTCTGACACATCATGGCACTTATGGAATGTCAGGTTTCTCTTCTCTCCATTTCCTTCACTCCACATTAAAAATGCTAATATACCTACTCTTTACAATTATTACTATGATTTGCATATTTCACACTTATTTCCTCAAAATATCTCTATCATTTGCTGTGAAAAGTGTTTGTTGTAAGGTCTGACCCTAGTTTCTAAAAGTGCAAAGAATTTCAATTGGTAATTCCTCAAAAACAGTGGTGTTCTGATAAAAATAAATTCTTGTTGAAGAAAATAATGATTGTAAAAACTTTTGTTTTAAACTGGAAATTATGCATTGATATTAGGAAAATGTTAATTGATGAGAAAAATAATTGGGGTCTAAGTCTTCCTCAGATTTTGTGATGGTTAAAATGAGGTAACATTGGCAAAATATGAGGGGAACCCCCAAAATTCAGAATGTTTTTATTAAAAAGTGTCTATTTATTCTGACATTTTTAAACTTCCATCAAATTCAGAGCACTCTCCATTTGATGCAGTACAGTGAGACGTTTTTTCCACTGCTCAAAACAGTTTTTGAACTCACTGATTTTGATGACTTTTAGTGCTTCTACCATGTTTTTTTTTGGGGGGGGGTGTTTGTTTGTTTCACCTCTTCCACATCAGCTAAACATTTTCCTTTGAGGACTTATTATTATTTTTTTTAACCTGAGGACCCCCCAAATTAATTCAAGTCGAGATCAGGTGAATAATCAGGGTGGGGCATGGTGATCATGCCATTTTTCATCAAAAACTGATGAATTCTCAGCACAGTATGGGCAGGTCCATCTGTAAATCACCCATCATAAAATGGGCAAATGCATTGAAATAGTCTTCAAAGAAATTCATGAGCCAAATATAGGCTCTCACAACAAGGCCAGGTGGTACACTGATATGATGGGTTCCTATAATACTCACCTAGCAGGAGAAGCCTGTACTACAAGGGTGCTGCCTTCCAGATATAATTTTTTTTTCAGGGGAGCCCCCCATGTTATGAAGAAGCAAAAATAACCATTTCTAAAATTTTATTATCTTTATTTACATTTTACTTTTACTTGTGTTTATTGTTTATAATATTACAGTTGTCCCTCTATTTCCCCCTTTGCCATCAGAGAGATGCAAATTAAAGACACAATGAAATATCACCTCATACCTGTCAGAACCATTGGCAAATACATGGAGAAAAGAGAACCCTTATGTACTGTTGGGGGAAATGTAGACATGTACAGCCACTCTGGAAAATAGCATAGAGTATCCTCAACATTTTAAAAAAGTGAACTATTTTTTGGCCCAGTGATTCCATGCCTGGGAATATACCCTAGGAATTCTGAAACACCAATACAAAAGAATATATGCACACCTATATTCACTTCAGTTTTATTTACAATAGCCAAGCTCTGGAAAACAGTCTAAGTCCCTATTGGTAGATGAATGGCTAGAAAAGCTGTGATACATTTACATAATGGAATACTAGGTAAAAATAAAAAGGAGAAAATCTTACCTCTTGCAACAGCATCTATGGACCTGGAGACTATTATACTAAGTGAAATAATCCAGTCAGTGAAAGATGAATACCATATGATCTCACTTATATGTGAAATCTAATAAACCAAATAAACTGATGAACATCATAGAAACAGAAGTATAGATATAAGTGTTACTATTCCAATTAGGTTATATCAATAGATGCAGATATATCAATGGATGTGGATATATCAATAGAAAAAGCATTTGATCAGGTATAACACCCATTTATAATAAAAATACTCAGCAAAGTGGGATTAGAGGGAACATACTTCAACATAATAAAGACCATATATGAAAACCTATAGCCAGCATCATACTCAATGGGCAAAAACTAAAAGCTTTCCCACTAAGATCAGGAACAAGACAAGGATATCTGTTTTCACCACTTCTATTCAACATAGTATTGGAAGTCCTGGCCACAGTGATCAAACAAGAAAAAGAAATAAAAGCCATTGAAATTGGAAAGGAGGAAGTAAAACTGTCATTGTTTGCGAATGACATGATAGTGTACATAGAAAATGCTGGAGATTCCACCAAAAAACTACTTGACCTAATTAGCGAATTTAGCAAAGCAGCAGAATGCAAAATCAATATTCAGAAACTGAAGGCATTTTTGTACACCAAAAATGAAATATCGGATACAGAAATCAGGAAAAAATCCCCATTTGCTATAGCAACAAGAAAAATAAAGTACCTAGGAGTAAACCTAACCAAGGAGGTAAAAGTCCTGTCTCAGAAAACTACCCACCACTGAAGAAAGAAATTAAGGAAGATACAAATAAATGGAAGCACATATTATGTTCATGGATTGGGAAAATTAAAATCACCAAAATGGCCATACCACCCAAAGCAATTTATAGATTCAGCATAATCCCTGTTAAAATACCAATGACATATTTCACAGATATAGAACAAACATTTCACACATTTTTATGAAACCAGAAATGACCCCAAATAGTCTCAGCAATTTTGAAAAAGAAGAACAAAATAGGAGGGATCATAATATCAAACTACATTACAAGTCCACTGTACTCAAAATAGCCTGATACTGGCATAAGAACAGAAACATAGACCAATGGAACAGAATAGAGAGCCCAAAATAAACCCAAGTCTCTATGGTCAATTACTATTCTACAAAGAGTGCAGGAGCATAAAATGGAGTAAAAAATAGCCTCTTCAATAAATGGTGTTAGGAGATCTGGACAGTTACATACAAAAAAAAATGAAACTTGATCATCAACTTACACCATACACAAAAATAAATTCAAGGTGAATAAAAGGCTTAAATATAAGTTGTGACACCATAAAAGTACTAGAGGAGAACATAGGCAGGGAAATCTCAGATATTACACACAGCAATATTTTCACCAATATGTCCCCTAGAGCAAGGGACATAAAGGAAAAAATAAACAAATGGGATCTCATCAAATTAAAAACCTTCTACACAGCTAAAGAAAAAGCATTAAAATTAAGAGAACCAACCATATGGGAAAACATACTTGTCAGTGATACCTCAGACAAGAGTTTGATCTCCAAAATATATAAAGAACTCACAGGACTCTACTCTAGAAAGACAAAAACCCAATTAAAAGTGGGCAAAGGACTTGAACAGACATTTCTCCAAGGAGGACGTGCAAAGGATCTAGAGACATATGAAAAGATGCTCAGCATCACTAGCCATCAGAGAGATACAAACTAAAACCACAATGACATATCACATCATGCCAGTCCATCATAAACAAATCAACAGACAAATGCTAGAGAGGATGTGGAGAAAAGGGAACACTTGTATACTGTTGGTGAGTATGCAGACTGGTGCAACCACTGTGGAAAATAGTATGGAATTTCCTCAGAAAACTAAAATTGAGACTGCCTTTTGACCTTGCAATTCCACTGCTGGGATTATACCCCAAGAATCCTGAAACAACAATTCAAAAGAACCTATGTATCCCAAAGTTCATAGCAGCACACTTGACAATAGCCAAGTGCTGGAAGCAACCTAAGTGCCCATCAGTAAATGAGTAGATCAAAAAACTATGGTACATTTACACAATGGAATTCTATGCAGCAGAAAGAAAGAAAGAACTCCTACCCTTTGCAACAGCATGGCTGGAACTGGAGAGCATTATGTTAAGGGAAATAAGCCAAGTGATGAAAGACAAATACCACATGATCTCACTTATAAGTGGAACCTAATGAACAAAACAAACAAGCAAGCAAAATATAACC
>PVKU01017524.1:0-11225 GCA_004027475.1 Anoura caudifer
GTACAGAAAGGATGTTCAAAAAGATCAAGGAGAAAGCTCAAAAGAGAAGGGGCTCTCAGAAAGGAGCACTAACTAGTGTCTGTACCATGGACTATGTAGGTCAGAACTTCTCAAAGTCAAGTTCCATGCTCTCCACAGGCACAGGTTGAAGACAGTAGAGTTTATAGTGATCATGCAAAAGCAAAACACCATTGGTTAAGGGAAATAAAACAACATGGCAACAATTTTAGAAAGTCTCTTCAATAAGAGGTCTTCAAAAATAGAAAGTTCTACATACCAAAAATAAATCTGGGCAAATCTGTAACAGCATTTACAAGAAAAAAATAATTAAACTAATGTCAGTCCTTCCATCTCTCCCAGAATGTCAACAGATGGAAATAATATACACCTTACATTTATATCTGATTCATTCTAGCCCTGTCCATCTTCCATTTCCTCAAACTGACAGCAGCACCATACATCTCCCTGCCTTCAAACTGATACTATTTCTGCCCACATGTCTTTGCTTTCAAACTGACAACAAGTCCACACACCATTTACCTTGGCTCAAGTACTCCAGCTCTGCATACTTTTCTTTGTCTTCCAACTGAATCCAGTCTCACCCAAGTCAGCCTACCTTCCAACTTGTGACAATCCCCACTGTGCATGCTTAACTTCCAACTATCAAGAGCCTTGTTCATTTGATCCTTACCAGCCCTGTTTCTATACATTTTTTCCAAGCAACTCTTTTTTTTGTCAGAAGACCAGAATCTGAAAACTCCAGTGTGCAAAAATACCAGAATTGGCTCCCCTTGATTCTGAGTGAAGACTGAGCTTCTTCAGGTGAGACATACCAAGAAGATACTCAAGTAAGATACATCAGTGACTCTTGCTTCAGGTTCTCTAAAACTGGTCTATTTTTAAACTTCAACTCCTTCTAGCTCTTCACACAGGATATATCTCTCTTTAGAAGTCCCAATGCTTCTTTCTGAATGCTTCCAACTGTTGGAGCCTATCAAATCCTATGCAATATTTATCAGATGGAGCAGGACAAAATATACCAAATCAAACGTTTTTCACTAAGTACCTCATAAAGGACACACCCTTGATACATCTCAAAGGCCAAATCCACAGCTTACAGCATCTCAAAACCCACACCACATATAAATATTTTGAAAGCTAATCCCCAGCATTCACAGTGCATTCATTCACACTGGGTTTCTGAAGTTCATAATTTATAGACATTTTAAGCGAAATAATTTATTTCACTTAAAATGTCTATTAGCTTCGTTCCGCATCCTAAAATATGTGGCAGCACCTTCTTCCATACAGAATAAAGGCCCCCAGAATCTCAACCCTACAAAAAGATAGAGAAGAGAAAGACACATATTGAGAGCATCAGAAGTTAAGAGAAAGATGAAAACAAGTAGAGCCATGATTGATGTATCCCAGCATGTTGGACATCATCT
Source organism: Anoura caudifer (assembly GCA_004027475.1). Taxonomy (NCBI): domain Eukaryota; kingdom Metazoa; phylum Chordata; class Mammalia; order Chiroptera; family Phyllostomidae; genus Anoura; species Anoura caudifer. Next base: position 1,449 of record PVKU01017524.1, read on the forward strand.
TGTGAACCTAAATGTCTCTGCTTCCATTCCCGTCAGGGCTCATGCCTGAGCTGTAGGCCACAGCCCTGTTTGGAGAATGTCAGTGAGTGCAAATAAATATTTCTCTCCATTTTCTCCCTACCTTCCTCTCCCTCCAAAATAAATAAAGTGCTTTTAAAAAGATGAAAATTTTTATGTGGAACCTAATACAAAAACCCAGCAAGCAAACTATAACTAGAGACATTGAAATGAAGAAGAATCTGATACTAACCAGAGAGGAGGTGGCAGGGCATAATGGAAGAAATGGAGGGAAGAAACTCAGGAAATAAACAATAAAGGACACATGTACAAAACCAAAGGGAATGGAAACATGGGAGGGAGGCAAGGATGGTGGGAGTGGGGAGTGCTGGGAGGTAAATGTTGACATCTGTGCTTGAACAGCAATAAAGTAATAAAAAAACAAAAAATTAAAAATAGATGAAAATAAACTTTGGAGCTCAAAACCTTGTCTGAGGTATCCTTGGCAAATACATTTTCAAACATGGTTGGTTTCCTTTTCACTTTGCTGATGCTTTTTTTAGTCACGCAGAAGATTTGGTTCTGATGAAGCCCAATTTGTTCATTCTTTCCTTTATGGACCTGGCTCTAGGGAACATGTTGGTGAAAATATTGCTGGGTGGAATATCTGAGATTTTCCTGTTTATGGTCTTCTCTAGGACCTTTATGGTGTTGTAACTCATTTAAGACTTTTAACCATATGGAGTTTATTTTTGTGTATGGTGGAAGTTGGTCGAGTTTCAATTTATTGCATGTAGCGGTACAGACATCACAACACCATCAATTGAAGAGGTTATTTCCACTCCATTTTAAGTTTCTGGCCCCACTGGTGAATATTAATTGACCAGAGAGACTTGGGCTTATTTCTGGCCTCTCTATTCTGTTCCATTGATCTATGTGTCTGTTCTTATGACAGTACCAGTGTGGTTTGAATACTATGGCTTTGTAAAATAGTTTGATGCCAGGTATTGGGATCCCTCCTACTTTGTTCTTCTTTCTCAAAATTGCTGCAGCCTTTCAGGGTTATTTATGGTTCCAAATACATTTTTGAAATGTTTATTCTATATCTGTGAATTATGTCATTGGTATTTTACCAGAGATTGCATTAAATCTGTAAGTTGCTTTGGGTGGTATGGATAATTTGATGTTGTTGAAACAATACACTTCTAAAGAATTAATAGATCAAAGAGGAAAACAAAGAGAAAACTAAATCTACCTTGAGACTCACACAATTGGAAGAACAACATAACAGAATTTAGTACGGTAAAGCAGTTAAATGTTAAAAGAGTATAGGTATACATGGCTACACAAAGATTTGGGAAATAATCCAAAAAATATGTCAAATTTATGTCTGAAGAAACAAGACACATAAAAAGCCTCAAACACATAAGTAGAAGAAAATTCATAAGAAAGCTCTGAGTACAAATGAGTAAAACCAAAATATAAGATATCGACTTATAAAATGAAGCCTGATTTATTGGAAAATAAATAGAATGGACAACCCAATAGTAAGACCCATCAAAGAGGAACACAAATTAATAAAATAAAAAATGAAAATGAAAATCTCATCTGATGCCACAGGTTTAAAAAATATTACAAACCATTACATAACACCATATTTAATAATCTAGATGAAATAGATTTTTTCAGAAAAGCATGCAGCCTCCCAAAGCTCAACTAGAAACAAATAATCTCTATAGACTGATGTCTAGCAAGAAATTGAAGCAGTAATATAAACTCCCAGCACAACTCAAAATACCAGGACCACATGACTTGCAGGTGAAGCCTATAAAATATTTAAATAATAATTGGTAAATTTTCTCTTCAAATTATTTTTTAAAACATGGAATAACACTTCCAAATCCATATTATGAGGCCAGCACTAATCTGATAAGAAAACCAAAGAAAGACAAAGAGAAAGATAAAACATTCCTAACAAACACAGGTGCCACCATTCTGAACAGAATAATAGCAAACAGTATTTTTCAGTATGCCGTGGCTGGTGTGGCTCAGTGGATTGAGTACCAGCCTGTGAACCAAAGGGTTGCTGGTTCAATTACCAGTCATGGCACAAGCCTGGGTTGGGGCCAGATCCCCAGTAGGGAAAGCACAAGAGGCACACACACATTGATGTTCTCTCCCTCTGTTTCTATCTCCCTTTCCTCTCTAAAAATTAAATAAATAAAAATTAAATAAACTCTTAAAAATAAGAATTTATCAATGAGTTCAAAGGAATATGCATTGTAATTAAGTACCAATTAAACCAAAAATACATATCTGCTTCAACATTTTAAAACACTGAGGTGGCTGCGGTGAAGATGGCAGCGAGTTAGGTGGGTGCAGAGTCCTCTTCCTTCTGCACATGGGTGAAAAACCTACCTGATCTTCTGAGGAACAGAGTGAACAGACAACAGTATCCCAGCATATATGAAGATTGGGGACCAAAAATTGTAGAGGATATTGAAAAATTAGACAGTAAGGAGAATGCTTCAGGACAATGAGGTCCTGGGACCAGTGCAGGGACCAGTGCAGGGACCAGTGCAGGGACCAGTCGGGTGCTCCTGCCCCAGGCCTGGCACCCTGTGTGTTTGCCACAAGATTCTTAGGAAACAGCCAGGTCACAGGCTCCCTCTCCTGCCAAACAGGGTTTGAGCAGTACCAGGAGGGACCTGGATGCTTGAAGTCACGGGGGGGGGGAGCACAAAGTGACAAATATAGAGGGGTGGTGTGCACCCACTGAGACTGTGGATGCTGACAGTGAGAGACCCTGACGCTTTCAGCCCCTCATCTGGTTGGATATTTGGGCTATGTGAGAAGCCATTGCACCTGTTTGGAGAGGCAGACTTGAATAGGAGGAATTTTTCCAAAAGAAGAAGACAAAAAGAGGCACTCAGTGGCTGTTTGGGGAATTCTCTGCAGCAGCCGCCCCCACCTTCTGCACCCCTGCCCCTACTTTCTGCACCCTACCCCCTCCTGGTCATGTGCTCGCACCAGAAGCTGGGGGAACATAAGCAATATATCCCACAGCCTGGCGGCTGCCCATCCCAACCCAGTAGTGGAGGCTGATCACACACACACACACCCTGGGACTGCACATTCCTGAGCACACAGCCCATTGGCTGCCCCTTCTACCCCAGCAGTGGAGGCTCAGCACTCAGGCACACAGCCCAAGAATGGAGCAGACCTGGCTCAAAGCTCCAGAGTAACTCCCACCTGGTTCCTGCTCCCAGCACCCTGCAAGGCCAACTGGCTCTCTAAGAGGAAGTCAGACACATCCCCTAAGAGGAGAGCTGCAGGGCTCAGGGAGTCAGCAATACCCAGAAGGAATTAACTCAGTGGGGGCGCTGAACTACCCTGAAAGGGGCTCTGAGAGTCTCTAGCATCTAGGACAGCAAAGAGTGAGAAAGTGATGTTGTGAGTTGCCCCTACTTGGTGCCCCTCAAGGACAGCACAACTGGTGGACTGAAGGTGTAGGCTGGGCACAGAAGGGCACTAGGGGACTGGTAGGGTACTAAGGAACTGGGCTGAAGCCTGGAAGACTGGGAAGAGTGTGGCTCAGGAAGGGAGAAAAGCAAAACGCTTTCCCCCTCAGCCTGCTGCAGCCAGGAATACCAGCAGAATGCTCTTTTGAAAAATTTTTTGTTTAAAATTCCTTCTACCTTTCCTTTTTTAAATTCCTTCTCCCTTCCTTCCATCCTTCCCTTTTTCATTTCTTCTTCCTTCATTCCTTTTTTTATTCCCAAAAGTGAGAATAAAACCTGGAGCTGTGAAAAAGCAAGAGTTAGATCCAAAGAGGGGTCATCCCAACAACTGACACAGTGAGACAAATTTCACTTTACTACTCCAGAGGACATGCAAGTTATTGAATATTTGTATTATGGTTATTTCTTCATTATTCTCAATCTTTTATTTTAATTTGTATTTTTGTATTCCTCTTTTTATCTGTTTAGTCTTCTTTGCTTGATTTGTTAAATTACATTGTTTGACAAGTTTCCCTTCTCTCTTCCAAAGTGTAATTTTAATTTTCTGACTTTCTCTTCACTTGTGTTCTAAAAGCACAGTAACTCTAGGCCCTTTACTTCCTACTCTTGTTATTCAGATCACATAGATTCTGTCATATGATCATTGCTCCATTGCTATTGTAAGTAACAGCTCCTTCATTAAATTGTAAATACTACACAGCACCCCTCCTGGATCTTAGCTCACTTTGCTGCTTCAGGAACTTTATTACTGTGGTGGTCAACTCTATTCTTTTGCATACTGCACTTATATTGTATCCTTTACTCCCACTTTACCTGATTATCTGACCGCCCACAAGCTCACTGCTTTCTAGATCCAACTCATAGTCCTTCCCCACCCATAAGAAGAGTCTACCTTTTCCCACCCTTTCTAAAAGGTGGCTAGTTGGGTGAAATATCACAGTTAACACTATACATATCCAAAGGATCTCCTGTCTCTTCTTTATGTGTTAGTAATTTAAATACCATAAGATACAATCCCAATGTCTGAAACCATTTGCTTTCCCGCTCCAGCTGATCAGAAAAAAGTGTACGTGGGAACTGTGGACACAAAAATACCTGCTGGAACAGGAAACTCCCCAACAAATATCCACCAATAGATAACAATGGAAGAAGGTGAAGGAGGGAGTGGAACCCACAATAACCTCAACCAAGGACGGATCTGGAAATACAACTAAATGGTAGAAAAATTACCAAGAACAAACAACTGAAAAAGAGTGAGAGAGAAGACTCAAAACCTCATACACACAGAAGAATCAGTTTCAACACAACCTGTCCACAGTTGCAAAGCAGAATACAAGACATGGTGGGCAGAGTAACCCTCAGTTAACCAGCTGGAGGGAAGGGCCCACCAAAGAAAGACCCAAAACAATCAAAACACAAAGAAGCACAAAGAACCAAAATAAATGACAGCCCAAGACAAGCGAGCTCAGGAGATCAAGCAGACTTCACCACTAAATGTCACAGGTTTTCTACCACAGAAGTTCACACCAGAAACCCAGGGAGTCAGAACAGATAAATTTAAGGAGCAGAGGATAACAAGAAGAGTCTTGCAAACAATGGGGAGTCAAAGAAACACTCCAAATGAAAGGAAAGGAGGAAGCCTCAGAAAGAATGCTAAATGAAACAGAGTCAACTATCAGACACTGAGTTCAAAGCAATGGTTATAAGGAAGCTCAATGACCTCATAGAGAACTACCAGAAACTACAGGGAAACTACAGTGAAATCACTGCAAACTATCTCAACACAAAACAGGAAATAGAAACTATCAACAAGGGCCAAGAGGAAATGAAGAATACAGTATCTGACATGAAGAACACAGGAGAAGGAATCAAAAGCAGGCTGCATGAAGCAGAGGATTGGAGCAGCAAGCCAGAAAACAAGGTTACAAAAATCACACACAAACAGCAAGAGAAGGAAAAGAGGCTGAGAAAGAATGAAGAGCAGTTAAGAGAAATGCATGACAACATGAAACATAATAACATCTGTGTAATAGGGATACCAGAAAAAGAAGAAGAACAAGGGAGAGAAAACCTGTTTGGAAAAGTAATGATTTGGAAACTTTTGTAATTTGATGAGAGAAAATGTCACACAAATCCAGGAAACACAGAGAGTTCCAAACAACAAGAACACAAAGAGGCCTACTTCAAGACACATCATAATTAAAATGGAAAATTCCAAGACAAAGAGAACCATAATGGCAGCAAGGAAGAAACAGAAAGTAACATACAAGGGAGCCCCAGTAAGACTAGAAGCCCACTTCTCAATGGAAATGTTCCAAGCCAAAAGAGAATGCAAGAAATATTCGAAGTAATGAAACCCAAAGGCCTGCAATCAAGACTAGTTTAGCCAGTAAGTCTCTCAATTAAATTGGAAGGCCAAATGAGGAGCTTTCCAGACAAAAGTCTAAAAGAATACACCTCCACCTAACCAACTCTGCAGAATATGCTAAAGGTACTGCCTTAAGAAAAGGAAGAAAAACAGTGAGAGACAGAGCGAGAGAGGGGTACACAGATATGAAAAAAATGACAATTATAGTAGGGCACTTCAGCACCCCACTGACAAAAATGGATAGATACTCCAAACAAAATATCAACAAAGATACTGTGGAATTAAACGATGCCCTGGATGAAATGGAGTTAACTGATACATATATAAAGCCTTTCATCTTAAAGAAGGAAATACACATTCTTTTCAAATGCACATGGAACATTTTCAAAGATAGACCATATGATATAAAAGAGGTCTCAACAAATTCAAAAAAAATTAAAATCATATCATGCATTTTCTCTGACAACAAGGGACTGAAACTAGAAACCAACCTCAAGGGAAAAAAAAACCCAAACACTGAAACTCATGCAGATTGAAGAGCATACTATTAAACAATAAATGGGTCAAGAAAGAAATTAGGGAAGAAATCAGAAAGTTTCTGGAAACAAATGAAAATTAACTTACAACAATCCAAACCTTATGGGATACAATGAAGGTAGTCCTGAGAGTGATGTTTTTAGGAATACAGGCCTACCTAAAAAAATAGAAACATTTCAAATAAACAACCTAACCCTATGACTACAAGAACTCAAGTTACAACAACATCATAGCCCAGAGGAGGTAGAAGGAAGGAAATAACAAGATCAGAGCAGAATTACATGACATAAGAAATTAAAAGGACAATTCTAAAGATCAACTAATGCACGAGCTGGTTCTTTGAAAAGATAAACAAAATTGATAAGCCTTTAAGCAGACTCATTGAGAAAAAAAGAGAGAGGACACAAATAAACACAATGAGAAATGAAAGAGGAGAGATTACAACTGATATGGCAGAAATACAAAAGACTGTAAGAAATTACTACAAAGAACTACATAGCAAGAAATTTGAAAATTTGGGTGAAATGGACAAATTTCTACAAAAACATAATCTTCCAATACTGAATGAAGAAGCAGCAGAAATCTCGAAGAGACCAATAACAGCTGATGAAATTGAAGCAGTAATCAAAAAGCTTCCAACACACAAAAGCCCTGAACCAGATGGTTTCACAGAAGAATCTTACAAAGCATTTTTTTGAATATATTTCATTGATTATGCTATTACAGTTGCCCCTATCATTTCCCTCCACCCTGCACACCCCCTCCCACCCACATTCCCCCCTTTAGTTCATGTCCATGTGCCATAAGTTCTTTAGCTTCTACATTTCCCACACTATGCTTGCCCTCCCCCTGTCTATTTTTTACCTACCATATATGCTACTTATTCTCTGTACCTTCTCCCCCTCTGTCCTCCTTCCACTCCCCTGTTGCTAACCCTCCATGTGATCTCCATTTCTGTTCCTGTTCTAGTTTTTTGCTTAGGTTGCTTTTGTTTTAGCTCTGGTTGTTAATATCTGTGAGTTTGCTGTCTTTTTACTGTCATATTTTTTTATCTTTTTTGTAGCTAAGTCCCTTTAACATTTCATATAATAAGGGCTTGGTGATGATGAACTGCTTTAACTTGACCGTATCTGAGAAGTACTTTATCTTCCCTTCCATTCTCACTGACAGCTTTGCTAGGTAGAGCAATCTTGGATGTAGGCCCTTGCCTTTCAAGATTTCAAATACTCCTTTCCAGCCCCTTCTTGCCTGTAAGATTTCTTCTGAGAAATCAGCTGACAGTCTGATGGGAACTCCTTTGTAGGTGACTGTCCCCTTATCCCTTACTGCTTCTAGAATTCTCTCCTTCATTTTAATCTTGACTAATGGAATTATGATGTGCCTTGGTGTGTTCCTCCTTGAGACCAAATTCTTTGAGACTCTCTGTGCTTCCTGGACTTCCTAGTAGTCTATTTCCTTTGCCAGATTGGGGCAGTTCTCCTTTATTATTTGTTCAAATAAGTTTTCCTCTTGTTGCTCTTCCTCTTTTCCTTCTGGTATCCTTATAATTCAGATTTTGGGATGTTTAAAGGTGTCCTGGAGGTTCCTAAGCCTCTCCTCATTTTTTTGAATTCTTGTTTCTTGCTTGTTTTCTATTTGGTTTTTCTTTCTTCCTTCTGGTACACTCCATTTATTTGAGTCCCAGTTTTTCTCCCATCTCTATTGGTTCCCTGTGCATTTTCCTTCTTTTCACTTATGTTAGTCTTCATTTTTTATCTAATTTGTGAGCAAAATCAACCAATTCTGTGAGCATCGTGTTCACCAGTGCTTTGAAGTGTGCATCTGATAGGTTGGCTATCTCTTCATCGCTTAGATGAGTTGGCTCTGGGGCTTTGATTTGTTCTCTGGTTTGTGCCATTTTTGGTTTTTCTTTCTGGTCTGGTTGTGCCTGTTACATAGTGAGGGGTGGAGTCTTAGGTGTTCCCCAGGTCGGGGCAGCCCAGTGGCTGAGTAGTGATGCTGTATGTGGGGGTGGAGTCTGAGAGAGTACAATGGCACTTGCTCCCCTCTCTTGGATTCCAGTCACTTCCACCGCTTCCCCTTCATGTGGATTATCTGCCCGTGAATGTGGGACCACCTGGTAAGCCAGCTGCATTGCATGGCCTCACTGGTTCTGCACAGTTGCCACTCCATGCCCAGGGTCCACTAGCCATCACCTGTGCACCTGGGATCTGCCAGCTGCTGCTGCATGCATTACAGGTTCTGCACCTCCACTTTTTCCTGCCATGACACTGCCCCTCTTACCGGTCTAGATGAATGGTTGCTGGACTTCCATACAGTTCAATTTTATATGAGCTCTGGTTGTTTTCTTGTTTCTAAATCTTTGTTGTCCTTAATTTTGGTTATGAGAGGAGGCACAGTGTGTCCACCAATGCTTCCATCTTGGCTGGAAGAGAATCTTACAAAGCATTTAAGGAAGAGCTATCCCCGATCCTTCAGAGATTATTTTAAAAATTTGAAGGAGATGGAAGACTCCCAAACTCTTTTTATGAAGGATCAACATCCTAATCCCAAAAGCAGATAAAGACATAACAAAAAGAAAATTCCAGGCCAATATCGCTGATGAACATAGATGCTAAAATCCTCAACAAAATATTGGCAAACCACATCCAGCAATACAATTGAAAGATGATACACAATGATCAATTGGTATTCATCCCAGGGATGCAAGGATGGTACAATATTCATACATCAATACATGTAATACATTACATAAAGTGAAAGATAAAAATCACATGATTATATCAATAGATGTGGAAAAAACTTTTGATAATGTACTGCAACCATTTATGATAAAAACACTCTGCAAAGTGGAAATAGGGGGAGCATTCATCAACAAAATAAAGGCCGTGTATGAGAGTCCTATAGCCCACATCATACCCAATGGGCAAATAGTTAAGAGCTTTCCCGCTAAGATCAGGAACAAGACAAGGATGTCCAGTTTCACCACTCTTATTTAACATAGTATTGGAAGTCCGAGCCACAGCAATCAGATAAGAAAAAAGAAATAAAAGGCATCCAGATTGGAAAGGAAGAAGTAAAACTGTCATTTTTGCAGATGACATGATAGTATACATAGAAAATTCTGTAAACTCCACCAAAAAACTACTTGACTTAATCAATGAATTTAGTAAAACTGCGGAATACAAAGTCAATATTCAGAAATCAAAGGCATTTTTGTACACCAGCAATGAAATATCAGAAACAGAAATCAGGATAAAACAGCCATTCCAGAAAAATAAAGTTCCTAGGAATAAACCTAACCAAGGAGGTAAAAAAAAAAAAAAAAAAAAAAAAAAAAAAAAAAAAAAAAAA
>PVKU01017525.1:0-11227 GCA_004027475.1 Anoura caudifer
CCACCCTAATGCATTCCCAGGTCCTTGCAGAATGACTTCATGTCTTCCAACTCAGACAGCTACCTGCCACAGAAAGTCCTCTCCACTTTCCTACCTCATCCCGGTGGAACTCACCACTTCTGTCTCTCCTGTGCCTGCCCTCGAGTCACTGAGGCTGGTCCATTTTTGCCATGGATGGTTGGGGGTCCCCAGCTCGTTTTTGAAAGTACAAAAAAGGGGCCACCTGAATACCTGAATCTCAAGACACTCTGCATACTCCATGCCCTGTATGTTCTAAACTCCAGAAAAAAAGACAAGGTTTAACACGCACAGAACCTAAGAAAAGCATAATAGGAGAGCAGTTATCATAGAATACAAGAGGCCCAATGCCTGCAGGACTGGTATGTGTGTTTTGTTTCCCAAACTTAGGCTCTCAGTGTCTGAAACAAAAGGGTTTCATGTTTAAGACTGTCTATTTGTTTAATATCTGTCTTCTCTTTGTATCTCCCCACCAGTCGTATACAAAGACACTCTACTGCCACTATCAAATGTAAGCTCCAGGAGGACAGAGCTGAGACTTTATTGATCTGTTACTAATATATCTACATGATCTAGAATAGAGTCTTACAAAAAAAGACACAGAATAAAGGTTTAGTGAAATGATTTATAAATGATATACTCTATTTTTCTCTCCTTAAATTCAAGATGACCCTATTTGAACTTATTTGATTTAGTGAGGTCATCAAAAATCTTTCCTAGAATGTAGTTTTCCAAACAAGGAAGACATGTGAGCGGGATGAGGCAACAAAGGAACACCATTTCCCCTTGCTCTCCAGGTAAGCTCTAGGCAAGGCAGAAACACTGACTCACCTCAGCATTTGCTCAGAGGAGCAGATACCCAACACCTGTCCCTTCCCAGGGACGGGGGAGTCTTCGGTGAAATCAGCATCAGTCATGACTGGCAGGAATGGAGCTGCCACCCTCAACAGCTTAAGAGCAGGTGTCTGCAAGTTAGGTCATCACCACTGAGTCCATGATTGTTGGGATGCAGACTCGGGCACGCCAAGGGACTTCCCCTCACACAAAATGACTCTGTGTATCCTCATCACACACCCAAAACATAATTCCTTTTTTGTGGTGGTTGTTTTGTTTGTTCAGGGTTTTTTTGTGGAGGGATGTTTTTCTTTTCATTAGAAAGTGTTATTCTTTTATTCATTGTTACAAAAGCAAAGCTTCTTTCACAATATGAACTACATAGTAGGTATGGTAATTTCAGCATTAAATCTCTTTCTGGAATCCCTAAACAATATAGATTTTGCAACCATACTCATTTTATGCAGAACATAATTTCTTAAAGGAAGATTGCAGAAAGGATTGACTTCCACTATCCAAGTTTTGTGAATCACTTGCGTAAATCTAGATCACAGTGACAAGGACATCAGTTTCTGAGGATACAGTTCCCAAAAGGTGGCTGCTGTCCATGACAATGAAGACACTAATGTTTCTTCAGGTTTGGTGTCCCAGACCCCTCAAAGTAAAAGTCTGGTGCATCCTTGGTCCCTCAGGATCTGTGAACTTCTCCTCAAACAATGAGTCAGCCATAGGAGCAGCTACTCTGAAGGGAAGAGTCCACAGATGGCTGCTTCTGCCACCCAGCCAGTCTTGACCCTGAGACCTATTGTTTATCAACACCTCCTCCTTGGTTAATGGGAGTCCTTGTGACCAGCTGGTAGGGGAGGGAGATCCCACACTTGATTCAGAAAACAGGTGAAAACCCAAAATGAACTTCATCATCCGAACAGCCCCAACCTGGGTTGGGCCTAAAATACAGAGGTGAGGGGAAACTCTCCTAGTGGAAAGGGAGATATAAAGAGCAATGAAACGTAGACATAGATCAATGTAAATGAATACAATATGTAATAATGATATGTGAGGTTTAAAATTTATGTGTAATGTAATTACATGACAATAGTAACACACAAGCCTAGGGTTAACTTAGGGAAGTTAAGGCATTCCAAGTTTCCTAGGGTTTTCTGAGAAAGGGTTTAAGTACTAACATTTATCAGACTATGGTAAATCAAGTATGTATGTTGTAATATCTAGTGTCCTCTAAAAGAATAGTAAAAAAAAGTATCCTTAAAAAACTAATGGGGGAGGAATAATAAGAATACCTATTTAATCAATCTATAAAGAGGCAAAAGAGGAGGTATAAGAAAATATTTTTAAATGGGGGAGGAGTTCCAGTTGCACTGAGGATGTAGAAAGCTGGAGAGAGCTGCACTCTCTCACCTTAAGAAACGTAAAAGTCACATAAACTGCAAAAGCGTAACTTTTCTCAGGCCCATAAAAGCAGAAGCTTCAAAACAATCAAAGAGCTTGAAACTCAAGAGGCAGAACAGAAGCACTGGCTCACCTATGTCAAACTGCAGAGAAAGAGATTTTGGTTGCCATAAATCAAACAAGAAGAACCCAGCCAATGTGTCTAACAAATTTCCAAAAACCAAGTGTTGGCTACCATGACAGCATGGGACCCCCGCTGTCACAGAAACAGGGGACTCTGCACCCACTTGAAGGTTCTTCTCCATGCTGCCCCACTGGGTGCTCATGAGAAATGCCTGTAAAGGGAGGCAAACCAGAGAATGCCTCCCCACAGAGGAGGGGAGCAGCCACCGCTGTAAGGGAGGCACGAAGCCCCACCAAGACCCTCTCCTCTTTGGAAAGACAGCCTTCAACTGTCTTTTGTGGCTGGGGGAAGAGTCAAAGAAACAAGCCTTCTATTCTCCTAAGAGAGATTGCGGGGGAAAGTCTTGGTGCTAAATTCCTGCACCAATGTCATTAGAGGTCTCTTACACTGAGAGAAGGCAGAAATTCTCTCGCACGCAAGATCCACCAACAAAACAAAGAGTTTGGCTCCTCCATGAATAAAGCCCAAGATCACTGAGAAAGCCCAAGCTCAAGATGCAAGCCCTCAGTTCTGCCTGAGGCTGAGAATGAACCAGGACAGTAGATAATGCCCTTGTCCCCTCACCTGGCTAATAGGCACCAAACAACAAGTAGTAGTAGTCTACACTGGAGGAGAAAAGAACATAGACAGAGACCAGCTTTGGGGTGTAGGTGCACCAGGAAGGCCTGAAGCTGAGGAAACAGGAAAATTGAGGGGAAAAAACCTAGCACCTCAGTCACCACCCTAAGTACAAAATGATACTAGAAGAATCTGAAATCTGCGATGCACCGATGTAAACATATTAATAACAAATCCAAAACTTACCTCAGCTTCTTGGTAGATTGACTCAATCCCCTTACCAACAGCCTAGCAGTAGAGGCATGCCATCTTCTAGACATTAAAATCATATATCAAATATAAAAAAGGTATTTCAAAGGTAAGAGAAGATCAACCCATGAGTAAGTATAACAATTCTAAATTTGAATGGATCAAATAACATAGCTAAAAATATGTAAATAATAACTGACAGAAATAAATGAATAAGCAAGTTCACAAACATAATGGGAGGCTTTAGCACACCTTTTGCAATAAATGGTGTGATAAAAATGTTAAAATCAATAAGGCTGGGAAAGATTTGAAAAACATAAGTAGCAAACTTGACCTAATTGACAACTCAAGAACATCACATACAACATATGTGATGTTGTACAACATCACATACAAAACACACATTCTTCTAAAATGCATGTAGAACATTTTTTAAATGACTACATGATGGCATAAACTAAGTTTGAAAAATGTTAAAGTCTGAATCATTCAGAATGTCATAGGGCCACACAGAATAAAGCTAGAAATTAAAAAATAAAATGTAACTAGAAAATTCTCAACTGCTTGGATATTCAGCAATACACCTCTAAATAACTCTTGAATCAAGGAAAGAATCATAATGGAATACGGTTTAAACTTTTGACTGAATGGTAGTAAAACTAAGATATATTGAAATTTATAAAATATAGTTAAGTGATTAGAGAAAATGTGTAGCCATAAATGTACATGAAAATCAATAACCTGAGCTTGTACAATCTAAGCAATAACCTTGCATCTTATGAAGCTAGTAAAGAAAAAGCAAGTTAAACCCCAACAAAGAGGAAAGAACAAAGACATTAACACAAATTGGGTCTTAAATTTGAAAGGCTAGCATAATGGATAGACTTCCATAAAAACCAATCAGATACAAAGGAAGAAAGCACACATTAGTGATATTGGGGATATAAAGTAAAGGAGACATTTAAAATGTAAGAAAGAGATAGTATATAATTTGTGGGCCAAAATGAACCTCTGACCTGTTTTTTTAAAACTTCTTAAAACTAATTTTGTAAATAAAGCCTATTGAAACCCAGCCACACCCACTCATTTCTATAACATCTATGGCTGCTTTCTTGCTAAGCATGGTTGAATAGTTGCAAAAGAGACTATTTTGCCCTCAAATATAAATATTTACTAGCTAGTCCCTTACAGAAAGTTTGTCAGCACTGTTATTAAAAACTATTCCAATAATTTAAAAATATAGAGAAAATCAACAAATTCCTAGAATATTACAGCTTACTAAAACATACAAGAAGAAATATAAAACTGGAATAGTTATATAACTTTAAAGAAGTTAAACCTCTAATTAAATTTTTTATACTGCCAGTGTCAGGTAACTTCAAAAAATTATTTCAGACATTTAAGAAATAATTAATATCAATCTTACTCTAATAACTTTCCAGGAAATTAAGAGCCGACAATACTTGTCAGCACACTGCATGAAGACAGAATACCCTTGATTTCAAAACTGACAAGGACATTATAGGAAAGGAAATTTATAGAACATACAAGCAAACATTTCAAACAAATATTAGCAAGTAAAATCCAACAACATATAAAAAGGATAATAAAACCAAATTGGGTTATTCTAGGAATGTGAGGTTGGTTTAATACTTAAAAATCAATCAATATAATTCATCACACCAATAGAAGAAAAGTAGAAAATTCATATGACTACCTCAATAGATTCAGAAAAACATTTAACAAAATTGAACATCCATTCATGATTTTAAAACCTCTTAGGAAATAAGAAACAGAAGGAACAGTTCTTAATCTGATGAATAATACATATGTAATAAATGCTATGTAATTGTGAAATGTCTAAAGTGTTCCCTCTGATCTGAGCTTGATAATAAGACAAAGACACCCACCATCACAACTTCCCTTCCAACACTGACTGGAAATTCCAGCCAGTGCAATAGGCAAAATAAGGAAAGAATCAAACAAACAAACAAATAATAAAAATAAATAAATTAAAGGTGTAAGGATTGGAGATGAACCAATAAAAATATTATTATTCATAGATCATATAGTAGTCCATGTAGAACATCCAAAAGAATCTACAGTGAAACCAATTAGAATTAATATGCGAATTCATCATGATATTCAAATGGAAAATATATAAAAATAAATTCTATCTACCAACAATTTTAAAATGAAATTTAAGGACCATTTGTTTATTAGATTGGTTGGGATGCCATAACAAAAGACCACAGACTAGGTGTCTTAAACAAAAGAAATTTATTGTTTCACGGTTCCGGAGGATAGAAAGCCAAGGTCAAAGTGTCAGCAGACTTGGCTTCCTCTGAAGCCTCCCTCCTTGGATTATAGATGATCATCTTCTCTCTGTAGCTGCATGTCATCTTTTCTCTATGCATACGCATTCCTGATGTCTCCTTGTGTGTGCAAATTTTCTCTATTTATAAGGATACTATTCAGATTTAATTAGGACCTCACTTAAACACCTCTTTAAAGACCCTATTTCCAATACAGTCGCATTCTGAGGTACTAGATGTTAAGGTTTCAATATATGATTTTGTGGGGGACATAACTCAGCCTGTAACAACCTAGAAATAAATAAAAAGATATGTGTACACAAATGGTGCTGGAACAAGTGGACGTTCTCACGCAAAAAAAATCAAGACATTGACTTCACACCTTTAACAAAAATTAACTCAAATGAACCATAGACCTAAATTTAAAATGCAAAACTATAAAACTTCTAGAACATAACATAGGAGAAAATCTAGGTGACCTTGGTCTTGGCAATGGGTTGTTAGATATTACATCAAAAACATGATTCATGAAAGAAAAAGATGATAAGTTGAACTTCATTAAAATTAAAAATTTTTGTTCTGTAAAAGACACTATTAAGAGAATGAAAAGACAAGTCACAGACTAGAAGAAAACATTTATAAAACATGTATCAAAAAGACCTCATATTTAAAATATACAAAGAACCCTTAAAACTCAACAAGAAAACACCCCAGTTATAAAGTGAGCAAAAGTTCTTAACCAGCACTTCACCAAATAAGATATACAGATGGCAAATATATCTTATACAAGTATATGAAAAGATGCTAAATACCATATATCATCAGGAACTGCATGTTCAAACAATGAGACAAAGCCACCATCCACAAGAGTCTGAGGATAGATGCATTCCTGAGACATAGACTCCTGGACACACCAAGACAATTTTCCATACTCTAATCTCACATGCCAAATTTAATTCCTTAGAGGAAGTTCTGGTTTCCATAATTCACAATTTACAAGTCAGCTGCTTAAATGAGGATGGATAAATTAGTTTGCATTGTCAGCATCATTCTTTGAGGACACCTGTTCCAAAGGAAATCTGCTGGCCATGAAAGTGCAGATGCAGATGGCTGCTTAACTCCCCACAACCATTAGTTAGTGCAAAGACTGCTGTTACAAGATGGATTTTCAGAGCTCAGGTTCTTCCCATCAAGGGCTTTGTTGGAATGAACAGTGGCTACCTGATGAAGAGGTATCCACTGATGGCTTGGAGATCCACTGGGTAGTGCAGATCTCCAAGAGCTGAGAAAGAAAACACAGCATTATAATAAGAACAAAGAACAAATGAAACAATCAGAAAAAATAGCAAAGATGGCATACCCAACAATATCTATAATTATGTTAACTGTAAGTACTCTAAATCTAACAACCAAATGTCAGACAAGTTTAAAAATCAAGATTCCTTTCTCAGAGTCTGTTGTGAGGCATCTGCTCTGCTCTTGTGGAGCCTGAGTCATCCTTTCCCACAGTTCCTGAGTGGAGGCTGAAGGAGACCCAAAGACACAAAAAAGCAGAAGGCCAGAATGATCAAATAATGTCACCACCAAATGAGATGATGGCTAAGGAGCCAGCAGATGTCCTAATAGCAGCTCTCCAGGCCCAGGTTTCATGGGAGCCTTCTGGGCATCCACCAAAGAGCCTTGCTGAAGGTTGTGTCAAAGCTGGCAAGGCACCAGGAAGGAATCCTCTCCACACTGCAGCCTCAGACAGATGTTCAGAAAGTTCTGCTATGGGGGTGCATGCAGGCCCAGGGATGTCCTCAGACATCTCCTTGCTAGGCAGTGGCTGAGACCCGATATTCACGCAGAGGAACAGATTGTGGAAATGCTGTTTCAGGAACAATTCCAGGCTATCCTGCCTGAGGAGCTCAGAGCTCAGGTTAAGAAATGTCAGCTCGGGGCCAGATTCCCTGGCCAAGTCTCACTGCTCACTTCTTGCTCAACCTACATGTGAGAGGTTTGATTAAATAAGTTCTATTTGTTGCAAATTTGTACTACAGTCATGGAAAATCTGAACCTCAGTTTTCTCTGAGTTTGCCTTTGACTAGTTGTAATAAAAATCAATCAAAACCATGCCTGGACCTCTTTTTGCCTGAGGCAGCTCTATTTCCTGGAACTCTGAACTCCAGGAGTTTCTCTACCCTCTCATTGGACAATTGGCCTGCTGCTTGCTTTTGCTCTGCTGAGTGTCTCCTTTTACGCACTTTGTGACAACCTTTAATATATTGTTTACACGTATCCAAAGAGGTCATTGCATTAACTTTCAGAATTCTTGATTCTTGCTGTTGTGACATGAGTGGTAGCTTCCATAGCCCCACCAGTAACTCATTTAGGATGTCCTTGAAATATTAAAGTTTGGTTCTAAAAAATAAAATAAAATAAAATAAAATAGAGATCCAACTATATATTCCACACAAAAATTCTACTTTACACATAAAAGAAGAATTAAAAACAAAATGTTAAAAAAGAATATATCATAGAAACATTAACAAAAAATAAAATTAGAAATGGCTGTTATTTTCAAAGTAGAGGTCAAGAAAATATTACAGAAGATAAAGAAGAACATTTCATAATGATACTGCAGCCAAATCATCAAGATATAAGAATCTTAAAAGTGTAAACACTTAGTCTTACAACGTATGATGCAAAAAAATATGAAGCTGAAAAAACCTAGAAAAAGTCATAATTATGTTTGTAGATTAGGAAGGAAGGAAGGAAGGAAGGAAAGGGAAGAAGGAAATGTTAGGATAGATAACAAACCAAGGCAGGGAAGAGGAGGGAGACATGTCTCACCCACTAACTCAGCCGTCCTGAGTCTGGTCCAGTAATACTGCCAGATGTTCTGACTTCACAGAAAACACCAGGCTAACCTAAGAGGAGGGCCGTCCTTGAAATTCTACGCATCTTCATCTCCACTATCGAGGAAAGAAAGCCTTGAAACTGCTTTCATCCCAAGGCCTGGAAGGTGAGAGAGAGTCTACAGTGCCCAAAGGAAGAAGCCCATAAAACAACTTTGCTTAATTTCCGACCTCTGGTCACCATCTTTTTTATGAGGGAGTTTCTAATGTTTACAGAGAGAACCCATAAATAACTTTAGGTAACTGCCCCAACTTTAATTAACTGTCTCCTGTCACGTATCTGTTTTACAACAAGATGAACAAACGGGATCTGGGGCAAGAGAAGGATACCAGCTAACAGACCCCCACATATACCTACGTTTGGGTAGTCATGTCCCCATAGGAAAGCTGGCACCACATTTACCCATCAATCAACATGTAATTCTTCCCACCAACTATGTAAGTCCTCAGAACAAAGGACTCTCTCGCGGCTCTCTTGCCGCCAGGCCTCTGGGCATGAAAGCACTTGCCACCCCTTACTTTCACTGCCCTTGCCCTGCTTTGCCTATGCCTTTCACCTCCCACCCCGCCTTAGCTAGGCTGTTCTCTTCCATGACAACATATCACCAATAAACCCTGCTTACAAGCTAATAGAGTTGCTGATCTATAAATTTTTACTGCACTGGTGAGAAGAATGGAGTTTCTAGGAGTGTCCTCTGTAACATAAGAAAGGGAAGAATAACTAAATATACAGAGAATTAGAAAAACACTATTAATCAAATGAACCCAAATGGCATTTGCAGACTAATTCACCCAAAAACAGATAATACATGTTATTTTCAAGTACCAAAAAAAAATTCACAGAGGCATATTCTGAACCTTAAAATAGTCTAAATAAATTGAAACAATTGAAATACAAAGTATATTCCCTCACCACAATGGAATTAAACTAAAAATAGATATCAGAACTTTTAAAACCTCAGATAGTTGAGTCTCTTTCTTCATTTGCATTTTACTGTTATACCTCACTCTAGAGAAATTGACAGGACTAAGAGGAAAGGACATTCATGCAATAACTGCATTAAAACAAAGCAAGAGGAAGAGAGAAGGGGGGCAAGTAAATACAAAACCTGTTCACAGTACATTGTTTCTGGAGACCTCCTATAGTTTTTTATTTTTAATCTACTTCTGGAGCTCATCCAAGTATCATTCTGGCTCCAACTGCAATCACTGAAGATCAGTAAGGAGCAGCTGTTATATTGAAAAACACAGCTGAATTTTTTGATTTTGTGTCCTATGACCTCATTAGGCTCACTTACTTACTGGTTCTTATAGTTTTTATGTAGATTTCACTGGATCTTCTACATAAATGGACATATTCTACCACATATGTCTTCTGCAAATATAGTCAGTTTTGCTTCAGGCTTTCCAATCTGCGGTCTTTTCTTAACTGCCCGCGCCTGCACGGTCTCGAGCCCTCAGTCGGTATGGAGTAGAAGTGGTGAGAGCAGACACTCTTGCCTTATTCCCAGTCTTAGGGAGAAAGCATTAAATCTTTCACCATGAATTATAAAATTGTTTGTAGACTTTTTGTAGATGTCCTTTGTCAAGTTAAGGAAGTTCCCTTCTAGTCCTAGTTTGCTGATCATTTTTGTCATGAATGGATGTTGGATTTTGTCAAATGCTTTCTCTGCATCTATTGAGAATATCATATGATTTTTGCTTCTTAATCTGCTCATGTGATAAATTACAGTGAGTTTGGGAAGTTAAGCTAAACTTGCATTTTTGGCATATAGGCCATTTGGTCATGATGTATAATCCTTTTTATTTATTTCTGGACTGAATTTAATAAATGATTTTGTTAAGTTAAATAAATTTGTTAAGGATTTTTTAATATATCTTTGTTGATAAGGGTTATTGTTCTATAGTTTTCTTTTCTTGTAATGTCTTTGCCTGGTTTTGATATCAGGGTTATATTGGTCTTATAAAAAAGTTTTTTTGAGACATATTCCTTCTTCTGTTTTCTGAGACTTGTACATTTGATAATAGCTTCCAAATATGTGTGATAAAATTCATCAATAGAGCTGATGAGACCTAAATTTTTTGTGATTATATCTGTTAATTTAAATGTATATTTTCTAACAGGGAGATACTCAAGCTACCTATCTCTTCTTCAGTAGCATGCACCTTTCAAGGAATTTATTAAATGTATTGGAATAAAGTTATTTCAAGTTATTTATATTGTCTTTCCTGAGATGGCCACTAGAGGACCTCTGACCTCTGCCCTCTGCTTTCATTCCAGAGGGTGTGATTTTTCCTGCTTTCAACCCAAAAACTCCTGCAGAACCCTCCTAACACCTAAGCCTCTAAGCCATAGATGCAATAATTGCACAATAATAGGTTATAACTAATTTCTCCCCAAGCATCTACTTGAAATTTGCATTTGCCATACTCATTTCCTTAAAGCTTCTATCCCACACTTAAAGGGGCACTTTATGAGGTCAAATTAAAGTAACCTTGAGGGGAGGGAATTTCAGGAGAAAAGGGGAAGGATTTGCAGGAACAAGTATAAAGGACACATGGACAATAACAAGGTGGGGTGAGAATGGGAGGGAGGTGAGGAGGGGGATGGGCTGGGATGGGGGTAAAAGGCAGAAAACTGTACTTGAACAACAATAGAAAGAAAGAAAGAAAGAAAGAAAGAAAGAAAGAAAGAAAGAAAGAAAGAAAGAAAGAAAGAAAGAAAGAAAGAAAGAAAGAAAGAAAGAAAGAAAGAAAGAAAGAAA
>PVKU01017526.1:0-11221 GCA_004027475.1 Anoura caudifer
ATAGATGGTAGGTAGAAAATAGACAGGGGGAGGGCAAGAATAGTGTGGGAAATGTAGAAGCTAAAGAACTTATGACACATGGGCATGAACTAAAGGGGGGAATGTGGGTGGGAGGGGGTGTGCAGGGTGGAGGGGAATGAAGGGGGGAAAATGGGACAACTGTAATAGCATAATCAATAAAATATAATTAAAAAAAAGACTCTTAACTCTTTCTTGGATTGTGTTTCTTCATCTGCAATGTAGGGGTGATGACGGCTACCAGGTTGTTAGGCTTTTGAATTAATAAAGCACCTTCACAGATTCCCTTGTTTAATCCTCATTCACTCTCCTGTGATGCAGAAGTTACTTTTGCTGCTTCCCAAGTGAGGCCATTGAAACCTCACAGATGCTAACCCAAGAACACATAGAAAAGGCAGGGCAGGACCCCAGGCCTTCACCACCACAGACCTGTGCTCTGTGAGCAAGGGAGCCTCTACTTCTTCCTCAGCTCTGTATCTCTGACACAAAGCACAGTCCCTGGTCTATGATGTGCCCTCAACTACTACTTGGATTAACTTGAATAAATCTGACTCTAAAATCAATAGTCTTTCCACTGCACCCAAGTACTAGCTCTGTTCTGTTACAGAAAACCAGGAGGTACAATGAAGACAGCAGTGGGCTAAACTCTTGAAAAAGCCTGAGACACTGAGCAAGTGTAAGGCACTTTGATATTTCTGAGGCGCCGCTGGGACCACCAGCTCCTGGTCCTCTCCACCCCTCAATTCCCAGGACGCAGGGACACCAGATTGCTCTTCCCCCATGGCCTGTACTCCACATACATATAGCCCCCTGTGTGACCACCATGCTCCTCCACCCGCAGCCTCCACCCCAACCTCCTCCCTTGCAACCACCACACACCCAGACACACCTTCTTGTCTCCATCTTCATCATCACTGAAGTACGTTATCATCTTCAAGACGAGTCTGATAAGCTGCATCATCATCGATGGCCACTAAAGACTGACTTAGAAACTGAGGAAGAGGAAGGGACAAGGACCACAAAGGACAGTGGGAGGGCTTCTCTGCCCCACAGAAGTGGGGTCAAGAAGAAGCAAGAGACAGGGTCATGATCTGTACATGTGAAAAAACAGACAGGGGTCATGTACACATACATGGTCCGTACATGTGGGGTGAACTACATGGTGGGGCCCATCAGGACTGGAGAATGATAACATTTGACAATGATGGTAACGCCAGTTACATGTGTGAAGACTTTTGCAATTTATAAGGCCCGTGCCGATGTCATCCTATTTAATTCTGGAGGATGAGAGGAACTTGCATTTTACAGATGAAGAACCTGAGGCATGCAAAGGCTAAGTAACTGGCCCAAGGACACGCAGCTAGGGCCCTTTCCCTTACTCCCCTGATACTGTGGAAAGTGAGTCATGGCTTAGGATACAGTCAGAGACTGAGGCAGGGCCAGGAGCAAAGGACCACAGAAAGAGTGTCCCTGAGCCTCCATCTTTAGGGGGCCTGAGGCTCTCGTCCCTCAGGATCCTGAAGAGGGAAAGGAGGCAAGCATGGAGGGAGGTAGCTCTTGGGGACTGCTTACCTGGAGCAGCCTGTCCTCCCATTCCTTCTGACTCAGGTTCTCCTCAGAGTGATCTAACAAAGGAAAAGGTGAGGGACCCGCCCAACCATAAGGCTCCAGCCATGGGTTGGGGGGTGGGGACACTTAAAGACCATGCAGCACTGAGCCTACAGGATAACTGCTCTCCCACTTCACAGGGCTCCCAAACATGAATGACTTTCCAAAGGTCAGACACAGCTGGCAGTGTCAGAGCAAGGAAACAAAACTGGTCTGTTTCCAAAACCCACACTCTTCCCTGATCATCTGCCCATAAGAAGGGGCAGGAGTCATTCTGGGAACTCTAGAGACACAGAACTCTGGACTGCATATCTGCTCAGTGCCAAGCATCACCCAAATAAGCAGACCCATTTAGCAGCATGCAGAGGGACAAGAGAGGCTGATCCCAGTGTCCCTCACCCCAAGGAAGGTCCATCCTGCACCTTGAGACTCTGCCTTTTCTGGAGTCTGCCTAATGTCCCAGCTGCATTCCTTCCCGCTCCTCAGCAATCCCTTACCTTCCAGTATCTTCAACAGCTGCGGGATCACCTGGTTCCACAGCTGGCCCACACTGGAGTGGATAACGGGTTGCAGGGCATGAAGTAGCCTTAGAGAACTTGCACCCAGCTCCTTTACCCTGTAAGCCTTCTCAGAAAATAGCTGAGAAGCAAGAAAAGCAAGCAGGAGAAAGAATTGAAGGGAAGAGAAGGAAGAACATTAGAACAAACCAATAGAATGGTAGAGCTTTCTTTTCTACCTGTTGAACCCTACATTCTCCAAGATGATTTTGAAACATCCCCTCTTCTGTGATGCCTTCCTGACTTCTGGACCCCATGTCAGCTCATTGTCCTTCGAAGATCCCATTGTACCCTGTGTATTTGTCTATTAGTATATTGATCACACTGGATTATAGATGGTTATTCCCAGGCTTGTCTTCCCACTAAGATTGTACAGCTCAAGGGTAGGGCTACCTTTATCACTCTGTGTTCAAACTGTCTAGCACATAATGTCTGGGCAAATAGAGAAGCTCAAAACAGAGATCCAGAAAGGCATATGGACTTGTCTGAGGTCAACAGACAGCAGCTCACAATAAAACCACATTAAGAGACAGGCCAGGCCTTTCTCATCCCCTACTCCTTCCCCACCTCCAGACCCCACCTCTATGCTCCCAGTTCACTGCTCCAAGGACTTTGGCCCTCATGATCCTAGGTTTTATCTATTTAGTCCACATCCAGCATAATGCCTGAAATAGAGCAGTACTCAACTCTTTGTGGACTGATTGTATAGATGGATGAATGGATGGGTGGAAGGATGAGTAGACAGAAGAATGGATGGATGGAGATGTATTATTCATCCTGGCATCACTTACCACAAATTGAGTGAGGAGTCTCTGTGGCGAGATGACCTCGGTGACTAAGTTAAAGAGAGGACAAAAGAAGACAACAGAGTCAGTACTTGCTCCAGGATGCTCAGCCTCCAGACTCCACTGGCACTTCCCCATCAGAGGAGGAGGAAGAGCAAAGTGGACAGGGAACCTCATTGTCAACTACATGGGGGCTTGTGATATTTTGACTCAGCCTAAAAACAAAGCATTACATTTTGGCCTATGAAATATGTATAAAACATACACACACCAAGTAATGTGCTGATCAGACACCTGAACTCCACCCCTGACTCTCTCTGGGATTAGAGGTCAGGGATGGGGTGAGCCCAGAACGTGGCTCAGACTTGGGGCAAAGGAAAAACTAAGGATCAGGAACGTCTACCTAGTCATTACTTTGTGATTAACAATGCTCACACATCTCGACTCCAGTGTTCTAAAATGAGAAAGAAGGCAAGAAGGAACGTGTCTTCCAGAGGTGTCCCCTTTCATCCATACGGCCAAATGGCCCTAAGCTGTTGCCTTAACCCTTTGCCTTACTCCTCTCATCACGGCCCAGGCTTAGGACCTGCAGCCTCCCCCGCAAATCTGTACCCCCTCCCCTGCACCCACCACTCCTGCGGTTCCCCAGCCAGCCTCCCACCCCAACACTCCATGCTCACAACAGCCCGAGTTTCCACAGCGAGCACCTGTCCCCAAGTGGCCCTTCTCTTGGACTTACACATGAGATGAAAGTTGCTAAGGATGGGAACCTTTCCCAGGGAGAGGACCTTCAGAGCCTTGTCCGTGGCTGCCTTACTCAGGGGCACAATGGCCGCGATGTTGCTGGAGTTACATGCCAAAGTGATCAGATTGGGCAAGGCTACCTGGCAGGAGATGTGGCAAGAACATCAATGCCAAGCCTCAAATCAATCCCGGTTCTAAGTTCTACAACCCCATGACCTTGTCTTTTTTTCCTGGAGGGGCATTTGAGCCTGTACACACAGCTCCCCTAACCCATTCACATTCATTTTCTCTCTTTATCACCCTCTATGTCTGTCTCCTTCCCTCTCTCCCTCCTCCCTTCCCTCTCCATATTGGTAAAAATCGACCCAAGGTATGGATTAAAATGATACTATTCAGGACTTGATTAGATAGATGGGGGCTTCTTGAAATTTGGAATGTATCACTTGTAATCAGTTTCACTGGGGAACCTTCCGCGGACAGAAACATGCTGAAGGTCAAGAGGCAAAGCTTACTGGGAGGGAGAGTAAATCTTATGTTCTTTTCTTCCCAGGGCCCTTTACTCAGCTCTGAAGCAAATCAGCTCATACGAGCATCCAGGAATCCCTAGAGGTTGCTAATTACAGGCAGGGAATATAATCACCCCCTCTTTTACAAAAGAAGAAACTGAAGCAAAGACAACAAAATGTTCAAGATTTTACAGCTAGAAACTGGCTGAGCAGGACTGAAGCTCAGGCTTCCAGATCCACCACTCAGTGGTCCTCTTTTGTTGCACTGACTACTTCTCAAAGGCGCCCCGGGCACTTGAGTGGAACCAAACTGAGGTGGAGAGGGTGGAAGAGACAGCACAAGGGATTAGATGGAGGTGGGAAAGGTCATGTAGATTGCCATGTGAGGGCCAGGATAGTGATCTGGGAGCCAGGGAAGGAGAAAAAAGAGAGGTCAGTTCGATCCTAGATGTTTGTACCATATTGAGAATTCTTGAACAGATGATTTGAATGGCCTCTTCATTCTGGAACAAGAAAAGAAAGGATTTAAATCTGAAGCTAATGCTAGCTAAGTCTCTGGGTTCAAGGCTTCTCCTGGCTCACTGCTCAGGGTTTTAGAAGTCAAAGGCCCTTCCCACATGCTAGGCTACCCTCTTCTTGCCTTTATGCTTCCAACCCTGCCTTTCACTTCTTCCCTCCCCTGAGACCTGCCCCCATCCTCAGTCCCCTCTCTGCCCAGCCCCTGCTCACTGTGGGGTCAGGCTTGCGGAGCTGGGCAATGTAGTAGATGATGGAGTTTCCCTCTGGCAGGGAGAGGTAGTTAATGCAGCTCAGCAGCTCGATGAATTCTAATAGGACCTTTGGCACCTGTGGGGTTACAAACCATTACAAGACAAGACAGGAAGGCATGTCAGTGACTGCCAGTATGACCCTTCATGTTCCAGGTGAGGACACAGAGAGCACAGAGAAGCAAAGCAGGTGAGGGGCTCAGATCTCCTGACTCCAAGCCCAGTGTGACTCTTCAGCGGGCTCCAGGCGATGACAGACCACCAGCCACTGAAGCTGACTACTTCTGTACTTTGTCCTGAAGTTCTAAACCACTTCCTGCCACCTTCCTGGAAAACTCTAAGCACTTAGCTTGCCTGCATCTTTTTTTCCTAGAGGGATATGAAAATTAACAGGAATGTTGGGTAGGGGAAGAATCCAAGTCCAGGAAAGGTCCCATGTTCTGGCCTTCCTAGGAAAAGCTAGTGATCAATCCCACAAGCCCAGAGGGCCAGGCCTCAGGATTTCAGGATCTCCATTAAACTCCTGAGGATGTAGACTTTTGCTTTAGGGATGATGCCATTGTTGTCTATTTGGCACCCAAACCACTGCTCCCCTGTTCCCCTGTCCTGTGTGATCCAGAGCTGGAAGCCGTTTCTGCTGTCTGCAAACCTGCCTGCAGAGCGTGTTAACATATGGTTTCTCGCAGGAAACTGAATCACTGATTTGGAAGATAAGATAGCAGAAAATACACAATCACAACAGCAAAAAGAAAACAGAATCCAAAAAAATGAAGATAGTTTAAGGGGACTCTGGAACAACTTCAAGAATTCACATCATGGGGTGCTGGAAGGAGAAGAGAACACGAGGAGTTGAAAAGCTCTTTGAAAAAATATACTGGAAATCGTCCCTAAACTGGTGAAGAAAATAGACATACAAGTCCAGGAAGAGCAGAGTCCCAAACAAAATGAACCCAAAGAGGCCCACACTAAGACATATTATAATTAAAAAGCCAAAGGATAAAGGCAAAGACAGAATTTTAGGAGCAGTAAGATAACAGCAATTACTTACCTACAAGGGAGCACCCATAAGACACCCACTCATTTCTTAACAGAAATGTTGCAGGCCAGAAGTGATTAACAAGAAATAGTGAAAGTGACAAAAAGCAATGACCAAGATTACTCCACCCAGCAAAGCTATCATTTAGAATCTGAGGACAGATAAAGAGCTTCACAGACAAGAAAGAGCTAAAGGAGTTCATCACTGCAAAACCAGTATTACAAGAAATGCTGCCCTGACTGGTATGGCTCAGTGGTTGGAGTGTCTTCCTGTAAACTGAAAGGTCACTGGTTCATTTCTAGTTAGAGCACCTGCCTAGGTTGTGGGTTAGGTCCCCAGTCAGGGCATGTATGAGAGACAACTGATTAACGTTTCCACATCGATGTTTCTCTCCCTCTCTCACTCCCTCCTTTCCCCTCTCTAAAATCACTAAGCATGTCCTCAGGTGAGGATTTAAAAAATGTTAAAGGGTTTTCTTTAAGAAGAGGAGGAAGAAAAGAAGATGTAAAATATGAATAATAATAACTTCAGGTCAAGACTGAGGCATAAACATGGCTTGCCTCCTGGCACAACCACATCCAACTTCCAACTAAAATCTGGAACCAGCATTGATCAGAACCATCAGAAATCAAGTTGAATGGAAGTCTGACAACTACAGAATTAAAGGACCCACATCCATTCAGACTGGTAGGAGGGGCACAGACGTGGAAGGGGCTGGACCCACATCCACATGTGGTGGATATGAATTCAGGAGGGATATCAAAGGAGCAAGGAGTCCCAGCCCAACAACCAGGCTCCCCAGACCAGAGTTCCAGTGCCAGGAAGGTAAGTTCCCAGAACTTCTGGCTGCAAAAAAGCAGCAGAGATTGCATCATAGGAAGAAACTCCTAGAGTCCCAAGCAGGTGACATTAAAGAGCCCACACACAAACTTCCTCAGACTCACTCCCTCTGACCTCCAGACCAGGGTACCCCTTAAAAGGCACTAGTGGCATAGCAGGAAGAATTGTTGTGTCTGGCATTAAGGCAGGACCTAGGAGTCAGCTTTCTCCTAGACAGAAGAGCAGGCAGAGGACATTCTCCCCTTTCTGACCCTCACCGGACAGAGTTGTAGAGCTACCAGCTGGTGCCATAGTTGAAGACCCGCCTGGAAGATGCCCTGAGACTCTGTCCCACACAACTTACAGGCTCACCCAAACTGTTAACCATGCTGGTTCCATATGAATGGCTTGTCTGGACCCATGCTTCACAACTTCCTAAATCCTATCAAACAAGCAACATCTGGCTTCAGTAAGCCCGTAATCCCTGTATTTCTTGCTCGGTGGCCCCAGGCTCGATACTGGCAGTGGCCAGTGTAGATTCACAGGTTGGCTTTGCCTGGACATCTCCAAGAACAGCACAAGTAGCAGCCACCTCAGATTGCTTTACAGCTCAGGTGGGATGGCTCTGGGTAGAACACAGTGTGGGCTTATCTTGGACTACATCACCCAGGAAACCACAGAGCCAGTGAACACAGTAAACAGTTATAGCCATGTCAGAGCACCCCCATCATGCTCCTGCACAGCTCATCCTCCACAGAGGGCAGAGGGTAGTGGTCAGTGGTCTCAGTCAGTCCTTGTTGCTGACTGGCCTGGGTAAATCCCTCCCATTGACCTGCCAGCAGCAATCAGGCTCCACTACAAGAGGAGGGTATACTCAGCCCACATGAAGGGTGTAGGTGAAGTACTCAGCTTGGATGATAGAGGAGGCTGGGCCACTGGATCCTATAGGACGCCTACTATATTAGGCCACACTACTAAGACAGGGAGTCATGGCAGCTCTTCCTAATACATAGGAACAAACACAGGGAGGCTGCCCAAATGAGCAGACCAAGAAACATGACCCAAATGAAAGTACAAATCAAAACTCCAGAAAAAGAACTAAACAAAATGCAGATAAGCAATCTATCAGATGGAGACTTCAAAACACTGCTCATAAGGATGATCAGGGAAGTTAACGAGGGCCTCAACAACATAAAAAAATGATCCCATCGGAAATGAAGGATATACTAATTGAAATAAAGAACAATTTGCAAGGAAATAACAGTAGAGTGGATGAAGCCTAGAATCAAGTCAATGATTTGGAACATAAGGTACCAAAAACAATCAATCAGAACAACAAGAAAAAAAAACCTAAAAAATGAGAATAGTGTAGCAGCATTTGGGACAACTTGAAGAGGCCCAACATTTGTATCATAGGGGTAACAGAAGGAGAAGAGAAAGAGTAAGAAATTAGAAACCTCTTTGAAAAACAATGAAAGAAAACTTCCCTAATTTAGTCAAGGAAATAGACATAGTCCCAAATAAGATGGATGCAAAGAGGCCCACTCCGAGACACATCATAATTAAAATGCCAAAGGTTAAAGATAAAGAGAGAATCTTCAAAGCAGCAAGAGAAAAGCAGTTAGTTGCCTACAGTGGGGTTCCCATAAGGCTGTCAGCTGATTACTCATAAGAAAATTTGTAGGCTAGAAGGGATTGGCAAGAAATATTCAAAGTCATGAAAAGCAAAGACCTACAACCAAGATTGCTCTACCCAGAAGAACTATCATTTAGAATTGAAGGGCAGATATACAGCTTCCCAGATAAGAAAATCTAAAAGGATTTGATCATCACCAAAATGTTACTCTATTAAATGTTGAAAGGACTCTTTGAAGAAAAAGAACATCAAAACTATGAATAATAAAATGGCAATAATACATATCTATCAACAACTGAATCTAAAAAACTAACTGAGCAAACAAGAAGAAAAGAGGCAGAATCATGGATACAGACAGCATTTTGATGGTTGCCAGGTGGGAGGCAGGTGTGGGGGAATGGGTGAAGAGGTGAGGAGATTAATCAGTACAAGTAGGTAATTACACAACAGCTATGGGAGGTAAAGTGCAGTATGGGATATAGAGTGGCAAAGAACTTATACACATGACCCCTGGACATGAACGATGGTATGCGGATTGCCTGAGGGTGTGGGGAGTGCTATGTGGAGGGAATCTGAGGGGGAACAGTTTGAAAACTGTAATACAATCACCAATAAAATATTAAAAAATATGAATAAGAAAATGGCATAAACTACATATCTACCAACAACTACTTTTAATATAAATGGAGAAACACTCCAATGAAAACATACAGGGTGGCTAAATGGCCTAGAGAGCAAGGCCTTTTCATATGCTGCCTACAAGAGATTCACTTCAGATCTGACACAACAGTCATGAAAAGATATTTCATGGAAACTGAAACACAAAAAAATAATTTGAATCAGCAATACTTATACCAGACAGAATAGACTTTAAAACAAAGGCTCTGAGGAGAGACAGAGAACAACACAGAAATTCCACATCTGGGTATTTACCTTAAGAAACCCAAAACACTAAATTGAAAAGATGTCTGCATCCATATGTTGTTCACTGCAGCATTAATTACAACAGTGAAGATATGAAAGTAACCTAAGTGTCCATCAAGAGATGAGTGGATGAAGAAGTGCTGCATACATACAGTGGATTTGGACTCAGCCACAAAAAAGAATGAAATATTGCCATCTGCACCAACATGGATGGACTTAGAAAGTGTTGTGCTAAGTGAAATAAGTCAGACAAAAAAAGACAAATGTCATAAGATTTCACTTATCTGTGGTATCTAAAAAGCAAAATAAATGAACAAGCAGAACTGACAGACTCAGAGACACAAAGAACATTTTGACAGTTGTCAGATGGGAGAGGAGTACAGGTGTGTGTGAAAAAAGTGAAGGGAGTAAGAAGTACAAATTGGTAGTTACAGAATACTCATGGGATGTAAAGGACAACATAGAGAGTATGGTTGATAATATTGTGATAACTATGCACAGTGCTCGGTGGATACTAGATTTATTGGGGTGATTACTTCATAAGCTGTATAAACAAGTGTCTAATCACTGGGTTGTACTCCTCAGATAAACACAATACTGCATGTCAAGAGTAATTAAAATAAAATAATAAAAAGTATTTTAAAAATAAGAATTAAAATATATACACATAGTTTCTCAGACCCCACAGCCAGATGAGATGTTTGATGATGTTTCTCTCCTCAAGCAAACTGAATTCTCAGGGGGCAGAATCAATATTTTAGAGCTCCATGTCCCCACTGGGTCACCACAGTGCCGCCAACAGAAGAGGCTCAAATGTAACCCATGGGCAGCAATCTGAGGCCAGAAGTGGCCTGGTAAGTGTGCCTTACTTCTCTCCTCATCTCCCGCAAACTTTCCCTTCTCCATTTTATCAGACCTAAAGGTGTCAAAACAGCATTTGCCCTCCCAGCACAAACATTCTACCTTTCTACTCACTGGTTTGAGATCCTCCTGAATTACCAAAATGATTGAGTTCATCACCTCACACTGCAGCTCCGACAGTCCTGAACTTCAAAGGCCAGGTCGAGCCCCAGAGGTAATCCTCCCACCCATCTGCCTCAAACCAGGGTAAAGAGTGACCTAAAACAGTATTTTCATCAAGGTGGCACTGGAGCCTCAGCCCTTGCCAGTCTCCCACAACTGCCCTCACAAATGCACCTCGCCAGCCAAGCTGTGCTCCTCACCCTCTGCGTGTCTCAACCTTTAGAGCTGCAAGCACTGCTCTTCTGTGTGAACTCCCTCTAACTCACAGTCTCCTTCCTGCTCTCCATGCAGCTCCTGCACAGAGCCTACCCTGTCTCCCTTGATTGACATCTAATCTGCATCCTTTTTGCCCATCACCACACTCAC
Organism: Anoura caudifer; assembly: GCA_004027475.1. Classification (NCBI taxonomy): domain Eukaryota; kingdom Metazoa; phylum Chordata; class Mammalia; order Chiroptera; family Phyllostomidae; genus Anoura; species Anoura caudifer. Next base: position 10,790 of record PVKU01017526.1, read on the forward strand.
ATTTAAGTAGCTCATCACATTATCTTGCCTTATTGTGCTGTGTGAATAGCCTCATCTCCACCACTTGATAGTGAGCTACTTGAGAGCAGGGACCATGCCTGACACTTGTGCGTATTTTCTGTCCCTCCACTGTGCTGGGCACACAGCGGAGGTGTGAACACTTGATTGGAGTTGCAGCCTGTGCTCCAAGATAATCACACACTGAACCCACTATAAAATGGACTGCACAGTGTGCAATGGACTGAAAGCACCTCACATGTGCTTTATCATTTAATTCTCACTGAAAATGCCCAAAGGTAGGAATTAATGTACCTCCATTTTCCAAATGAGGACATAGAGGTACAGACTAAATGTAATCTGTCCAAGTTTGCATAGCTAAGGGTCAAAGCCAAGATTTGAACCCACTGAGTTTATAACCACTTTTAACTACTA
>PVKU01017527.1:0-11190 GCA_004027475.1 Anoura caudifer
GGTTCCGATGCTCCACATCCCACATTTCCCCACAGCTCCACCAAACATGCACAGGGTCACCCACGTTCTTCTACCTGGAAAATCTGTGTCCTGCTCCCGTCTCTGACTGAAGTCTGAGCTGAGTGAGGACAGGGAGGACAAGGAGGAGGAGAGGAAGTGAAGGGAGAAGCTGTCCACGTTGACTCATGTAAGAGAGCTCTGCACAGAAAGGCTCTCATTTCAAATTGGAGAGCCTTGGCTGTTGCCCCTCAGTTCCTTACAGCATTTTCCAGGATACCAAAAGTTGGCAGGTTCAGTTCCTGGTCAGAGCACATACCTAGATTGCAGGTTCTATTCCTGATCAAGGGGGCAATAAATTGATGTTTCTCTCACATGGATATTTATCTCTATCTAGCTTCCTCTCTCTCTAAAAAAATTAATGACAACTTAACCTTGAGTGAAGATTTAAATAAATAAGTAAATAAATAAATAAATTGAAGGAGTGATAAAGATCTTCCCAGCAAGAAATAGGTAAAGGAGTTCATCACCACCAAACCACAGTTACAAGAAATCTGGAGGGACTTATTTAAGAAGAAACAATCAAAAAAAGAAACTCTTTTGATTCCATGTCAGGGCACATACCTGAGTTGTGGGCCTGGTCCCCAGTAGGAGGCACATGAGAGGCAGTCACACACTGATGTTTCTCTCCTCTTTCTCCCTCCTTTCCCCTCTCTCTAAAAATTAATAAATAACATCTTAAAAACCAAACAAGCAATTCAATAAAAATAATGGGCAGATATTCTTTACCTCCTTGTATAACCACAGGAAGGATCACAACTAACTTCAAAACAAAAATCACCCAGAACTGCCAGAAAATCAAACTGTGTGGAAGTCTGACAACCAAAGATTTAAGAAGTCATATTCATCCATCTGGGTTGGAGAGTCAGAGTGTGGGAACCTGGCAGGAGAGGACACGGTATGGCGGCAGCAATGTGGTGGCACCTGGTGAAATGGGACGTTCTGCAACTCAGAGTGTGGTAGATAAAAATGGGGAGGGATGCTTTGGGAGCAAGCAATCCCAGCCCCAGACCAAACTGCATAGCTCAGCCTTCCAGTGTCCAGAATAAAGCCTCCTAACTTCCACCTGTAAAACCAGTGGGGATTGGGTGGTAGAAGAAACTGCTGGTCTCTCAGAAGAATCCATGTAAAGGGCCCCCAGGGTCTAGAACATACGCAAATTCACCCAGTCTGAGAACCACCACCATGACAACAACAGAAGGGTACCAGTTGCATAAGGAAAGTGGGCAAAGTGAATGGAAATGGGGCAAGAGCCAAGCAACCCTCCAGCATGCCGGCAACGGCATTGCCCCCTCTCTGATGCCTCCACCACATTCAGATCCACAAGAGAGTGAAACATGTTGCACCTCCCCTACCCCTTAGGCCAAAACCTAAGGCCCCACCCCATACAATTTAACATGTGTGCTGAGACAGGGAGTCAAAGCAACTCTATATGATACACAGAAACAAACACAGGAAGGTGGCCAAGTTGAGGAGATAAAGAAATATGGTCCAAATGAAAGAACAGAAAAAACCCAGAAAGAGAACTAATGAAACAGAGATAACCAACCTATCAGATGCAGAGTTCCAAACACTGGTATTAAGATGCTCAGAGAACTCATTGAGAATGGAAAAGTATAAGAGACGATATGAAGGCTGCACTAGTGAAATGAAGTAAAAAGTGAAATGAAGACAAATTCATTGGGAACCAACAATGAAGGGAAGGAAGCTGGGGTTCAAATTTGTAACAAATGGAAGAAATAAACATTCAACCAGAACAGAATGAAGGCATAGGATTCAAAAAATGAGGAGAGAATAAGAAGACTCTGGGACATGCCCAAAAGTGCCAACGTCCAAATCATAGGGGTATAAGAAGGAAAAGAGGAAGACCAAGAAATTGAAAGCTTATTTGGAAAAATAATGAGAGAGAACTTCCCGAATTTGGTGAAAGAAATAAACATACAAGTCCAGGAAGCTCAGAGAATACCAAACAAATTGGGCCCAAAGAGAAGCACACCAAGACACGTCATAATTAAAATGCCAAAGGTTAAAGATAAAAAGAGATCCCAAAAGCAGCAAAGGAAAAGCAGACAGTTACATACAAAGACTATCAGCGGATTTCTCTAAAGAAACTTTGCAGGTAAGAAGGGACTGGCAAGAAGTATTCAAAGTGATGAAAAGCAAGGACCTACAACTAAGATTACTCTACCCAGGATGCTATCATTTAGAATGGAAGGGCAGATAAAGTGCTTCTCAAACAAGATAAAGTTAAAGGAGTTCATCATCATCAAGTGCTTATTATAGGAAATCTTTTAGGAACTTATCTAAGAAAAAGATCAAACTATGAACATTAAAATGACAACAAACTCACAACTATTAACAACTAAATCTAAAAACAAACTAAGCAAACAACTAGAACAGGATCAGAATTGTAAGTACAGACATCATTTGGAGAGTTATCAGTTGGGAATGGGGAGGGGGGAAATGGGGAAAAGGGACAGGGATTGAGAAGCATAAATGGTAGGTACAAAATAGGCAGGGGGAGGTTAAGGATGGTATAGGAAATGGAGAAGCCAAAGAACTTATATGCATGACCCATGGACATGAACTAAAGGGGTGATTGCTGAAGGTACACCCATGTGGGGTGTACCACGTGGAGGGTGGCAAAGGGGGAAAATTGGGACAACTGTAATAGCATAATTAATAAAATAAACTTTAAAAAATTGGCAGATCACCTGACCAACACTTCTCCCAAGAAAACATACAAAAGGGCAAGAGATACCTGAATAGACACTCACCTTCACCAGCCATGAGAGAAATGGAAATCAAACCCACAGTGACGTACCTTGTCACACCTGTTAGATGGCTGTTATGAACAAGACAAGTGATAACAAGGGTTGCAGGTTGTGGAGAAAAAGGAACCCTCATGCGCTGCTGGTGTGAACGTGAACTGGTACAGATTCTATGGAAAACAGTATGGAGCGTCCTCAAAAAATTAAGAATGGAACTGCTATATGACCTAGCAATTCTTCTTGTTATCTACCAGAGATATCCAAAAACATTTATTTGTAAAGACACATGCACCCCAATGTTCACTGAAGCTTTGTTCACGGCAGCCAAGGCATGGAAACAACCTAAGTCCCCTCTGACGTCTGCCTGGACAAGGACGCTGTGGCACATGTACTCAATGGGACACACTCAGCCACGGGAAGGATGAAGCACTGCCACTTGCAACAACGTGGGTGGATCTTGAGAGAATCAAGTGAAATGAGTCAGACGTGAAAGGACAAAAATTGTATGATTTCATTCAAAGGTGGGATGTACAAGAGAAAACAACAAATGAACAAGCAAGAAAAACCAATGAAAACTCATACACGCAGACAACAGTATGGTGGTGACCAGGAGGAGGGGGCTTGGGAGGAAATAGAAAAGAGTAAAGGGCCAAATACACAGTGACGAGGGAGACTGGACTTTGGGTGGTGAACGTACAATTCGACATACAGATGTATTGTAGAATTGTACCTATTGTAAAATATGCATTTTATCAACCAATACCACCCCAATATATTTAACAAAATAAAAAATGCATATAAAAGAAATAAAATTACTATCTTGGAAAAAATATAGGTCCGTATTAGAAAAGCTGAATGAAAAATAATCAGCAAAATATATCTTAATCATTAAGGAAATGGTGAAAATAAGAGCAAACTATGAACCGGGGGAAAATGTTTGCACATCCCATATCTCATAAAAAACTTGTAAATACATTTGATGAAGAGCTGACAAAGAGCAGGATTCATAAAGAACTATTACAGACCACTAACGAAAGGTTAAACAACCAAATTTAAAATGGAAAACAATAGGAATGAGCGTTTTTCATGCATAACATACTGCCTGTAGTGAGAGCAGAGAGCAGCCTGAGTTCCGCGTGTGTCTCCGCCAGGGACACCATCACCACAACCAGACCCTGAGTCTGCTCCTCATGCCCTGCAGTCACCCCTGCACACCCCCCACCCTCCCCCTTTCTTCCCCCAACTCCCTCCCTCCCTGCCCCAACCACTTCTGTCCTGTGCGTGGACATGCCTGACATTGTTCCTTGATGTGAACATTTGAGGGGCTGAGATGCAGACTCAGAGATGAAGGCTCAGATCCGGAGCAGGAGATGATGATGATTTCTGCAGCATGGCTATTTGTTGATGCCAAATTCCATTTAGGAAGAATTTTAGAACATCCAGATGCTTTGTAACAGGAAGAAAGAACCTGAGAACCATTGTTTAGGCACTCTGGTTTTCATATTTGTTTATAACCGCAATAGAGACTACTCTTTAGGAAGCATATGTTGGTAGTTCACCTCCCAGGAGTAATCAGACACTGGCCCTCTTACGGAGCCTGGAGAGACACCAGACAGCAGCAGACCACTGCAATGAGGAGGGGGCAGTTTAATGAGCCAGGGAACTTACTTACAAGGCTGGTTGTGGGTGGCCCCAAGACAAATATTTGGTGCACCTGCCAGGTCTGAAGATTGTATGTAGATCCCTTAGCTGGGCTGAGTCAGAGGCTGAGTCAGGGGCACCATCTGGAAGGTCTCAACAAAACATCACTCTCTCAAGGCCGAGTCCCTGAGGCAGCTCCTGAGAAGGCACAGGACAAGGTGAAGGTTAGGGGCAGGGAGAGCCTGAGTCCAGCTGCAGGTGAACTGGAAGTCACATCCTCCCCATGAGCTCCCCAGTGTAACAGAACACAAAGAGATCCAAGCTCTGACTGTCTCAGACAAAGGTACACCAGCCTTGGTAGAAGAAACAGGTCTACTGTCATGTGTGACAAATGGGGGACACAGGGGAATGATTTCCGAAGCTCTGCCTCTCTCAGGGGAGGATCTGCCTTCACTCACACCCACAGTCCTGGCAGTTCCACGCTGAGCCCCTCCTTGCAGTGGGCTCACCCACCAGTCACATCCCAGGTCAAGCTCATCCATTTCAGCTTCTGTGCTCAACCTGGGGTGATATTTTAGCATTTAGGAAGAAGTGCCCAGACTGAGACCCTTGTCCCGTCTGTCACAGCACTCCAACCCTGGTGACTACCCTTACATCTTCATACGCCCCTCTTCTTCTGCAGTGGGCCCTGAGAGGGCAGCAAGGGGCTTCCTGAACTTGGAGGTGGCTCATTTGGTGGCTGCTCTCAGACACCATAACAATAATACAGTCCCATGCAAAAGAAAACACAGATAAGGACAATTTTCAAAATCAGGGACAATCTTCTCCACCCAGAACCCTGTGACCTGAACCATTGACTTAGCAAGTCCCCTGGGCTGGGGGTCAGATCCCTCAGGGGGGTGATTTGTATTCTCATGTGATTTAGTAAATGTGATACATTAGCAGACTCATCAGGTATGAAAGCAAAGTATTATGCTTGGATAATGACAGAGTTCAGATCTCAGGAAAAATGCTTCAGGTGTCAGAAAACACTGGGAGAAAATACTATAATAGCCCTGGCTCATGTGGCTCAGTGGATTGAGTGCGAGCCTATAAACCAAAGGGTAGCTGGTTCAATTCCCAGTCAGGGCAAAAACATGTGTTGTGGGCCATGTCTCCAGGAGGGGGAGCACTAGAGGCAACCACTCACTGAGGGACTGATGTTTCTGTTCCTCTCTTTCTCCCTCCTTTCCCCCCTCTCAAAATAAACAAATAAAATTTTTTATAAAATACAATAATAAAGATCAATATATGTCTGAAGGAGAGAAGACTGTGGGTATTGTTAAGTTGGATCAATGCCCTAACAAAGGTGTCGGGAGAGAGTCAAGTGCAGGGGTTTCCCATAAGCAGTGAACACAGGTTATGCAAGTGACAAGGAACATTGCTGGTAGCAGTGAGGAAATGACACCAAAACCCTAAGTCGGTGAAGGACAGCTGGAATCCAGAAAGGGGGTTCAGTATAGGAGGTGTGACCTTTGGCTTCAGGTTGCAGCAAGTCAGAGATGGCCTTGCAGGGAGAGAGGGAGGAGAACAAATACCCCGACCTTGCTTTTCTACCCCTAAGAAGCCTCCTGCTCGGACTTGCCATTGGCAGAAGCCCAGCAAGATTCACAGAGCTAGGGATTCTGCTGACATGGACAGATAGGACAGTGACTTCAAGGTTAGGACCACTCTCACTAAGTGCTATTCTTGCCAAACGTTCAAATGCAGCGTAGTGTTTGCAGACCAGCTGAAAGCAGGACACAACTGACAAGAGCTCAAGCAGGTAAGTGCAGCCAACTACAAAGAGGAAACCAATGTGCAATTGATGAGTTAGTGCACATAAGCACTGGCTCAGCCTCCACTGGAGAGGGAGAACTTTGGATGTGAATGCCCCATCTCCTTCACTGGCTGCAAATAAATAAATCTACCCTGTGACAACCATTATCTCATCCTTGAACAGAGCACCCCAAGTGGGGAACCCCTTGAGTTCAGTAACAATGTGACCCATGCAGATCACCTCCTGGGGCAAAGAACTATGGTGAGGGGGGCAAAGTGTGGCTCTGCAGAGGCAAAGGAAAACTATTTGGTACAGAAGACATTTTAAGTGACAATCAGGGATAATTTACCTTAGGATGATACCTGAACAAGAGCACAGGGAAAAACAGTAAGAGGACTCAGCACCTTCCAGAGCTCCGTGGACCATAGAACCGTCTTGCTGGAGAGGCCTGCTCTTCACTGACCATGGGCTAGTAGACATGGATGGAAAAAATGTGTATCACCCAGGGGCAAATATTGAGTTTTTATTATGTACTTGTTTCACTAGGTTGAGAAATTTGATTGCTCAATGCTTAAGCTTTCAGGTAAGTACTAAGAAGACCGGGAGAGGCAGGAAGCAGGGGACAATAGGGTGGCTTCCCATGGAGGGAAGCAGCTTACATTTGGAAATGAGGGTGTTCATGACATGTCATTGGTCCAGAGCATTGGACCAATTATTGGTGCTAATGACTTGGTCACCATGAAAGGCCCAGGTGACAGTTTCCTGACTTCTAGTAGAGACACAAAACAGGACCAGGTATGAAATTCTCAAGGTCTGGTTCATACACAGAAAATACCAAGTCCATTGCTCGAACATCTGAAGATTTCAAGATGCCATTGACAGACACCGAGCCATGGGAGGGGCCTCTCTGAGTGCAGGGCTTTGTGCAGCCCCACAGTAAAAAAAAAAAAAAAAAAAAAAAAAAAAAAAAAAAAAAAAAAAAAAAAAAAAAAAAAAAAAAAAAAAAAAAAAAAAAAAAAGGAAAAGGAAAAACTGGACTTCTGGCCAAGATGGAAGCATAGGTAGACACACTGTGCCTCCTCACACAACCAGAAGAAGGACAACATCAAATTTAAAAACAAAAACAACCAGAACTGACAGAAAAATCAAACTGTATGGAAGCCTGACAGCCAAAGAGTTAAAGAAGACACATTCATCCAGATAGGTAGGAAGGGTGGAGACAGGCAGCTGGGATAGGGAGAACTCATGGTGAGTTGACAGATGGTGGACCCAGCGATCCCACATTCACATGCAGATAAATTGGGAGGAACAACTAGGAAGCAAGACAGAAAGCACAACCAGGGTTCCAGCACGGGGAAATAAAGCCTCAAAACCTCTGAGTGAAAAAACCTGTGGGGGTTGAGGTGGCAGCAGGAGAAACTCCCTACCTCACAGGAGAGTTTGTTGGAGAGACCCACAGGGTCCTAGAACGTACACAAGCCCACCCACCTGGGAATCAGCACCAGAAGGGCTCAATTTGATAGTGGGTAGTGGAGGAAGTGACTGAAAACTGGCAGAGAGCAGAGCAAATGACATTGTTCTTGCTAGGACCCCTCCCCCACATACAGCACCACAATGCAGAGATGTGGGTTGCCCCACCCTGGTGAACACCTAAGGCTCCACCCCTTACTGCCTAACAAGCATTCCAAGACAAAAAAAAGGCCCGAATGAAAGAATAGATCAAAGCCCCAGAAAAAATACAACTAAGCGACAAAGAGACAGCCAACCTATCAGTTGCACAGTTCAAAATAGTGGTAATCAGGATACTCACAGAATTGGTTGAATATGGTTGCAAATTAGATGAAAAAATGAAGGCTATGAAAAGTGAAATAAAGGAAAATATAGAGAACCAACAGTGACAGGAAGGAAACCAGGACTCAAATAAACAGTTTGGAGCCGAAGGAAGAAAAACACATTCAACCAGAACAGAATGAAGAAACATGAATGCAAAAAAAATGAGGAGGGGCTTAGGAACCTCCAGGACATCTTTAAATGTTCCAACATCTGAATCATAGGGGTGCCAGAAAGAGAAGAGGAAGAGCAAGAAATTGAAAACTTATTTGAAAACAGAATGAAGGAGAACTTCCCCAATCTGGCAAAGGAAATAGACTTTCAGGAAGTCCAAGAAGCTCAGACAGTTGCAAAGAATTTGGATCCAAGGCGGAACACACCAAGGCACATCATAATTACATTACCCAAGATGAAAGAGAAGGAGAGAATCTGAAAAGCAGCAAGAGAAAAGGAGACAGTTACCAACAAAGGAGTTCCCTTCATACTGTCAGCTGATTTCTCAAAGGAAACCTTGCAGGTAAGAAGGGCGTGGAGACAAGTATTCAAGGTCATGAAAGGCAAGGACCTACATCCAAGATTACTCTATCTAGCAAAGCTATTATTTAGAATAGAAGAGCAGATAAAGTGCTTTCCAGATAAGGTCAAGTTCAAGGAGTTCATCATCACCAAGCCCTTATTATATGAAATGTTAAAGGGACTTATCTAAGAAAAAGAACATCAAAAATATGAACAGTAAAATGACAACAAATCCACAGCTATTAACAACCGAACCTAAAAAAAAAAACAAAAACAAAAACAAACAAACAAAAAAAACCCAAAATGCAAACAAACTAAGCAAACAACTAGAACAGGAAGAGAATCACAGAAACGAAGATCACGTGGAGGGTTATCAGTGGTGGAGTGGGAGAGGGGGAGAGGGAGGAAAGGTACAGCGAATAAGTGGCGTAAATGGTAAGTAGAAAATAGACATGGGGAGGTTAAGAATAGTATGGGAAATGTAGAAGCCGAAGAATTTATGTGTAGAACCCATGAATAAACTAAAGGCGAGGAATGCAAGTGGGAGGGGGTCTGCATGTGGAGGGGAATAAAGAGGAAAAATGGGACAACTGCAATAGCATAATCAATAAAATATCTTTTTTAAAAAAAGGAAAAACTCATGCACACAGACAACAGTGTGTTGATTTCCCAGGGGAAGCCAGATGTGAGGGGGAGGTAGTTACAGTGGGGATAAATGGTGATGGATGGAGACCCAACTTGGGGTGGTGATCACACAATACAGGGTACAGATGATGTGTTGTGGAATTGGACACCTGATACATGTATCATTGTGGTGCCCAGTGTCACACAAAATAAATTCAATAAAGGGCACCAAAATAATAACCAAATATGCAACATGGAGCATTTAGTTCATTGGGTTGGGGTAGGAACCAGGAAGTGGGCCCTGCCATAAACAATACCTACCCTGTGGCAGTGGCTGTGGACTTGGGGACGGACGGGCACTGCGGGAACTCTAAGGCTCGTGGGAGAAAAGGCAGAGATTGCCTTGAAGGGACTTTGCTAAGAAGTTGAACATTAAAGGCGAGTTCTCAGATCAAAGTGAGGACCCTGTCATTACCCCAGAGGAAAGAGGGTGGTGTTCCAGAGTCGGGGAGAGTCGGGGAGTCCTGCCTGCTGCTGAGTGGAAGGAAGGGCTTGTAAGGGATGGACCGGAGTGTTCAGCTGAGGGGTATCCAAGCCCAGTTTGGGGAGCAGCCTGGTTTCCCCTTGTCAGAGGCAGGAAACAAGATATTCCATTGAGGCAGCTTCTAGCCAGGGCCTCCAATGACTGCCTGCTGCCACAGGAGGGTGAGAGCCAGCCAGGAAGGAGCCTCTGCAGAGCCTTCAGAGCAAGCAGGGATTGGCCCACCTTTAGATGCTGGATTCCTAGGGCTCTGGGATCAGAAGCTTCTGTGGCTTTCAGCAACACAGTGTGTGGGACGGTGTTTCAGCTGCCCTGGGAATCTCACAGGACACCTTCCTCCTTTCCTCCCCGTCTCTCATTCCTCCTCATGTTCCATCCTCCATACAACTAGGGACCTCCTCTCTGTGTGAGTGCCCAGTGACTGGAGGGCATCCCACCCAGCAGCACCCACATGCCTGGCACAGGAGGACACTGGGACTCGAACACCAGGAACTGCTGGCTTTCTCGGAAAGGCCATGAACTCTGCCTGACCCTGGGCCCCACAAGTCTCCTGCCCAGACCTAGAGGCGCTGGACCACTTCCTCTTTATTGTTTCGCTTTCTGATCTCAGGTCCCTCACAAAGAAGTTCCTGGTTGTCCTCAGTTGACAGCACAAAAGCAAAACCAAAAACAGTTTTGTTATCAGAAAGACAGAGGAAATGAGGGGCTCTGAACCCTCCAGTGGATGGGACGCTAGCCAGCCTGCAGTGGGCTCAGCAGGTCCTGAGACCCGCTGTGCATGAGAGCAGCTCCAGGAAAACCAGCTGGAAGGAGTCAGACAAAATCCCACAGACACGGACCACAGCGGGGAGCTCACCAGGGGGAAGCAGAGGGGTGTAAAGGGTACAGGGGGTCAAATGTGTGGTGACAGAAGGAGAGCAGACTGTGGGTGGGGGGCACACAGTGCAATGCACACATGATGTGTCAGAATCATACACTGGAAATCTGTACGGTGTTACTAACCAATGTCACCCTAATAAGATTAATTTTATAAAAAGAATAAAAGTTCCATCTAAAACAGAGAGGAGGGCACTATCCCTTACAAAATAGGACAACACGAGCTTTCAAACACACAGGAGACCCCACCCTAGGGCAGCACAGGATGACCAACGTGTCTGACAACGTGTCCCCTTCCCTTAGCCCAGTGACACTGTTTTGTCCCCTGGGCTCAGAACCACCTGTCCTATGAGCACATCAGCGCAGGTGTCTGCCATTAACCCGTGAACTGCGGTCAGGGGAGCTGAGTGGCCCTGACCAGCCACTCTCAGGATCTGAGGCTGTGGGCACAACCTCACCCCTCTGAGCCCAGGTGACCTTACAGAGGGGAGACAGGGGGGTCAGATTACTAAGTCCCATGCCTCCCAGGGAGTGAC
>PVKU01017528.1:0-11224 GCA_004027475.1 Anoura caudifer
AATAAGCCAGGAGGTGAGAGACAAATACCATATGATCTCACCTTTAACAGGAACCTAATCAAAAAAACAAATAAACAAGCATAATATAACCAAAGACACTGAAATTGAGAACAAGAGAGGAGAGGGATAGGAATATCCAGGGAAAAGGGGAAGGGATTAGAGCAACAAGTATGAAAGACATATGGACAAAAGCTAGGGGTGGGGTGGAAATGGAAGGGAGCTGGGGAGGGCTGGGGCGGAGGGACGGGATGGGAGTAGAAAACAGAAAACTGTATAAGAACAACAATTAAAATAAAATTTAATTAAAAATAAAAAAAGAATTTTTTTTCAGACAATTAAATACATTTGCTATCAATAAGGTAAATCAATGTTAATGATGTCCTTCCTGTGAAATTCCATAGACTTGGATTTGCATCTAGCCTATAACCCATATCACTTTTGACTTTTTTAAAAAAATAGACTTTTATCCAGGAAAGACTTAGACATAAAAAATTAAGAAGATAATACCCTCTACCCAGTTCCCCCCTGTGGCTAAATCTTACATTACTGTGGTATGTTTGTCACAGTTAATGAACAATTATTGATACATTATTATTAGCTAAAATCCATGCTTTACTCAGACTTTCTTAGCTTTTTCCTAATGTCCTTTTTCTGTTCTTGAATCCTATCCAGGACACCAGACTGCATTTAGTCATCATACAGTCTCCTGAGGTTCTTCTTGCCTGTGGCAGTTTCTCAGACTTTCCAGTTGTTTTTGATACCCTAATGGTTTTCAAGTACTGGTCAGGTATTTTGTAGGTTGCCTCTCTACTGGAATTTGTGTATGTGTTTGGGGAGGGAAAACATGGGGGTAAAGTGCCATTTTCATCACATCACATCAGGGGAACTTACTATCAACATGAATTTCACTGTTGATGTTGACCTTGATCACATGCCTGAGGTAGTATTTCTCAGATTTCTCTACTGTAAAGTCACTCCCATATCCCCTGCCCCTTTTCCACATTATACTCTTTGGAAGGAGGTCACTATGTACAGCACACACTTAAGGAGTGAAGATTTATGCTCCCCTCCTTGAGGGCCAAGAATCTACATAAGTTACTTGTAATTCTTCTGCATTGCCTCTTTTCTTCTCATTCATTTATTTATTTAATAATTTATTTATTAGTATGGACCATGAATATTTATGTTATATTCTGGGTTGTGATCCAAGATTACATTTTTTATTTTGTTGCTCACATTGTTCCATCTTTGCATTAAGAGATCCTTTACTTGGTTTCTGTGTCCCTTTGACAAACTCCCTTCAATGTTCTTTTGTTTTGTTATGTTTTTGCTTGTTTTGCAGCACTTCCTTACTTCCTGGCATTACTAGATCCTCCAGGATCATCTTATAGATTTCCTACCTCAGTCCTAGAATCAGCCATTTCTACAAGAAGCCTTATTTTCTTTACTGGAGAACAGCATTAGACATCAAGCACTGGGAACTTTGTGTGCCAGTTGCTACTGCAGGTCACTTTCTTTTTTAGGTACTTACACTTTACCTGACAAAGAAATGTATGTGTTTATACTAATCCATGTATATATATAGATATGTGTGTGTGTGTGTACATACACATGAATAATTCTAGATGTAACCATCTGTATCTGTATTAAGCCAAACATGAGTTTGTACTGATATCTCCAATTATATTACCGCTTGGATCACTTTAGCCTGCTAATCCCTTGCTTATCTGTAATTTTCACTTCAAAAGTGAGAAATCTGGCTTCCATCATTTGCCCTGTATTTGCTTAACTCTTCTACTTTAATATACATGTGTAGCAGTGTGAGCATTGTTAACCTGTACTCCCCAGGAAAATAACTTTCTCAACTAGAGTACAGACCTATGTGCAGTTCCTTCCAACCTCAGTGCTTCAGACACCACTCATTTCCCAAGTTTTGTAGGTCAGCATTTCCTTCCACCCACTTCAGTGAGGTTGGCCTTGTAATTTTTTAACCAATAAACAGATGTCTGCATTCTATATCAATAATACAGGAACTTCATATAATTAAATATATGTGTACATATATACATATATATATATCGATACACACATTTCACTTGCTTATAGTAAAACAAGTTCTAGAAAAATATAAAATGTTAAAATTTTGTATAAATAAGAGATGTAATATAAATTATCAGTTTCCATAGTCTACATGTTTTTGACCTTTGATAAAAATCAAGTTTGTTCAGTATTGTTTGTGCAGTCTATCAACTGTAATTCACCTTGGCTCCTGCCATCTAGGAAAAATTGCTCCATTCTACCTCCATTTTTAATGTATGCATTATTTTCTGAGAAACAAAGTTTAGGAGTTTGAACCACACTAAATCTTGATCCTACCTGGAACAAACCACACTAATATGTTGAACCTCAGACTGAATCCTCTCTCTGTGGATGTATACTACTTTCCCCAAACTGGCCCTTTCTGTCTGTCTCCATCTCTCTCTCACTCACTCTCTCTCTCTCTCTCTCTCTTTCTCTCTATGACTCACAAGCAAATCCTATTGAGGCTTAATTGGTAAGAGACTGTGGTCTCTTACTAAACCAAATTATGTTAAGGATTTAGGGCATATATCATGACAATGAAAAGGTCAAACTTCAGGAATTTTTAGTTTTTAACAATTTAAACAAAAAGATACATTAAACATAATTTTAAAACATCATCCCTCTAGCCCTGACTGGTGTGGCTCAGTGGGTTGGGTGTCTTCCCACAAAGAGGAAAGTCTGGTTGGATTCCAGGTCAGGGCAAGTGCCTGGGTTGTGGGTTCAGTCCCCAGTTGGAGGCATGCTAGAGGGAACCAATCAATGTCTCTCTCACATTTATGTTTCCCACCCTCTCTTTCTCCTTCCCTTCCCCTCTCCCTAAAAATAAATAAGTAAAATATTTTTAAAAAATCAAACAAAAACAAAAAGAAATGTCATCCCTTGGTTTATTTGACTAACCAGCATTTTTCTTTTCTGAAAATGTAGGAAATTCAAGGTTAAATAAAGGGTTTCTTCATTTCTACATTTCTAAAATGCAAACTGGGCAGGACAGATGTGATTGACAGCTACCTGCATCATTTAAGAAGGAATTTCTGAGGCAGTTTCATGAAGTGGCAATTTTTCAGACAATGTAGAATTCAGAACCACTGAGGCGATATTAGGCACCAACACATCAAGCACATAAAACAGCACCTGGCAGTTTCTCTTCGGAGGCCTCCTGTGCCAGCATTTCACTTAGATAAGAAAAGTCTTTTTTTCAGCAATCTTCTGAAATGCTTTAATTTGACACTATCTGAAAGTGATACTTAAGTTGTGGAAAATCACATTTAATTGCAGCAGTCTACTCACTATTATTTTTACTACGGCTTCTATTTTTCTCTAAGCTCTTAATGACCCCATGGGAAAGAAAATACCCCTTAATTGATGTGCTCCCATATTTAATGACTCTTTGTCCATCCAGGTCAATTATTTTGACATGTTCTAAAGCAGCAGTAGTCATAAGGTCAAGGAAAGCTGAACCTTATAACTTAGCCTCAAAGAGCTCAGCGTTTGTTGTCTGTGTTTTTAACTCATTCGCCAGGATGTGACTTCCTTAAGAGTGTAAACCTGTGTGAGCCACTCTGTCTCCACAGCACCTGCTCCTGTACTCGTGATGTTTGAGTGAGGAGTTGATGGAGTGCCTACTGGCTGTGAGGCCCTGACCTGGGGGTGGAGGAGGGGTTGCAGATAGGGAAGGTGTGGACCCTGTGAGAACCCTGCCATCTAAGAGGTTGAAATACGACTTGTGAATCAGTGATCATAAGACAGGTTGACCAGGCCACAGAGCCTCCTGTTTTCTGAGGAGCTCTGTGCTGCATGCTGGCTGGTCCTCAGTAGTCACGACCACTCTTCCCCACAGCAGCTCCGGGATGCAGGGAGAAAGGAAGAGTTTTCAGTTCAAAGGAGTTAATGAATTTGCTCAGGTTTTCATAGCTAGTTGGTGGTCAAGCTGGAATTGAAAGCTAGGTCTCTGCAAATACCATGTGATTTCACTTACATGTGGAATCTAAAGAACGATATAAACAAACATAGAGACAGATTCATGGACACAGAAAACAGACTGATGGTTTAGAGGGAAGTGGGGTTGAGGGACTGGATGAAAGAGGGGAAGGGAAGGAGAATTACAGATTGGTAGGTACATATAGTCATGGGGATGTAAGTGCAGCACCAGGTTATTCAATAATATAGTAATAACTATGTGCAGTGCTGGGGGTGCTAGAAATATGAGGGGGAACACTCTGGAAAGTATATTCTTGACTAACCACTACGCTATACACCTGAAACTAACACAAAATAACAATGAATGTAAACTGTAATTAAAATTTTTTTTTAATGTTTCTGGAAAAAAGAAAAGCCTTGTCTCTCCAGACCATGAACCATGACAGAGGCTTCTGTGCCAGGGAGGTCAGAGAATGCAGGAACAACGATCACTGTGAATGGATGCAGAGGGGCCATTGGAAAGGCAGAGGAGGCACCCAGGAATGATGAGAAATCAAAAGGTTTTATTTAGCCCTGGCCCAGTGGCTCAGTTGGTTGGTTGTGGGTTTGATTCCTGGTTAGAGTACATATGGGAGGATACTGATCCATGTTTTTCTCACACAGTGATATCTCTGTCTTCTCTCTCTCTCCTCACTCCCTCCCTCTTTAAAAATCGATAAACATATCCTTGGGTGAGGATTTTTTTTAAGGATTTATTTATAATGATGAGGCTGGAAGGAACCTTCAAAGTTATCTGGACCAAACTTCTTTACTTGCAAGACTGGCATGAAGCTCACTAAACCTCTGCCCAAACATCTCTAAGGACAGACAGCTTTTCCCCGCTCAGGGGCAGGGAGCCCTTGGAAAATTCTGACCCCATCATCTGCTCCACTGGTAATCACTAATCAAAATCACTTTGTAAAGAGGAAGATGAAAGCTCCTACTTGTCAGCATACATAAGGGCATAATGCTTTTTAACAAGGCACAGAGAAACAAGATATTCTAGATGGTACTACTCAAAACAGTATACCATGATGAGTTGGCTGGGTCAGAAGAAAGACTTTTTGTGGATTTCTGCCTAGAAAAAGCAGTGGGTATTGGAATTTTGGTTGAGAAAGAAAATAAGAGAACACTAGAAATGATGTTATATTGAGGTTTTCACTTTGGGTGGGCCAATATTAGCTTGTTGGGAAAGAAGTGCCAGATGGCCTATAAAACTTAAGGCACCGATATCTGGGAGTAAGGTAGAAACAGTATTTGATGACCTCCACCAGGGCAGAGGCATGTAGGGAAAGACCACACACAGTGTGAGCAGCATGCTAGGGCTCACTTTCTAGTTCACTGGTTCCTAACTTCCTCGTCTGTAAAATGAGGGACTTGTCACAGATCTTCCTAATGACCTATCGTGGGTTTTAATTTTATTTTACATTATTTGATGCAAAAAAAATCACCATTACTTTTTCTCTAAAACTGATACAGCTTTCCCAAGTCTTCACCCTCCTGGATGGAGAACAATTTCTCTTCCCTTGTGTTTTCTAGGAGTCTCTGGGTTTTGTGCAGTCTAGAACATTCAGGCAAGGATGCCTTGGCCTTCTAAACACTTTGGTTTCTTTCATGGGTCCATGGTGTGGAACACCTTGAAGAAGCAACTTTGCCATTCTCCAGCCAAGGTTGGAGATGGCATTTTTGAGGTATATGAGAATCTGAGCTTCTTAGCTACCCCATTTAAAGTCCAGCTACCTTCTGGAAAACAGCAAGGAGAGGGGTTTGCTCAATGCCATTCCCAGAGCTCATCCCCATTTTGGAGAAGCAACAAAAGCCTCTTTCCTCTCCCATTAGGCCCATTCCTATCCCTCCCAACTTTGGCTTCTCTCTCCCCACTACACACTGAATTCATTACCATCATGTGCTTAATTTTTCCAACACATAGGTCACAGGTGAAGAATGTATTCTGGGTGCCTAAGAAATTCTTCTCTCTGGTTGGGTCCTGGACATGGTATTTGTAAAATATTTGATGAAGCAATTTGAGGCCAAGGCCTTTCTCTGAAAATGATTTGATTTGCCTTTGAGAAGGACCTTGGGGAACTAGCAGTCCAAGGTCACATTAATTCAAGTACGGGACTCTTTACAAAGTTAAATAGTTTAACAATTGATGTAGCTGTATAGGCGTCTCCCAACTGAATATCAGCCTGAATACCCCCCATACTTAGAAAGGTTCAATTCCTACTAATATAGCTATATATCACAGTGCCCCCAAATTTAGTATTTAAAACAACAACAATTTCTCTCTCATGGTTCCAGCAATTCAGAAGCAGCTCACTGTGGTGGCCCAAATTCAATGTCTCTCATGATGTTGCAGTCAAATGTCAGCTGGGGTTGGAAGCTGCCCTTCCAAGAGGGTTCCCTTAAGAGGCTGGCATGCTGCTGGTTATGGGCAGGAAGCCTTGGTTCTTCTCCATGTGGGTCTCTCTACAGAGTGGCTTAAGTGTCCTCACAGAGTAGTGGTTGGCTTCCTCAGAGACAGGGGTGTAAAAGATCAAGGCAACAACTGCAAAGCCTTTTGTGACTTAGCCTCGGAATTCATACATTGTCACTGTCACTTCCACCATATTCTATTGGTCACCCAGGGCCAGACATTCAGTATCTAAGGGAACTAGCCAGACATGTATACCAGGAGGTGGGCCAAACTGTGAATTGTCATGGAGAATGATGACCACATGTAGAAAGTAGGGCTGAACTCCAGGGCTGTGTCATGGAAAACCCCTTGTACCTCACCGTGCTGTCCTTCCCATGCAGCCTCTTTGACTTTTGGGGTCCCTCTGAAGAGTCATCACCTTAAGCCTATGGCAACATGATCCAGATAAATCAACTGTATTCAGAACATCTCAAGAGAGACAGAGAAGCCTGGTGCTTAAGCATGGTGGGGGCCAGAGAATCAGGAGGCACTGTGCAGAGCACAGGCCTGAGAAGAGCTGGAAGGGGCTAGTTAACTGTCACCCACCATACATTTTGCTTTTTGCTGCCCTTGGCATCATATGTCATAAGGTCTCTGTGCACTTTTATAACATTAACAATTCTCCTGCAAAGCTTCTATTGATAGGTTTGGGTTTTCTCAGCTAGCACCAGGATTTTAGAACAGAAGCGGACTTATTCCCACCCCAGGAAGTCTGCACCTACTGGGTTTAATCGGTTCTCAAGACACTGCCCAAGCCCCGTCAGTCCCCCAGGGTTTGCAGAACACTGCGGTATTCTGGGCAGTTCAGTGTTTTTCTCTTTCTCTTCAGGTTTATTTATACTGATACTTAATAAGCGTTTCTTCGGTGGTGTCTCTACGCTCATTATTTCAGCTCTGAGCACTGAAGCCCTGGGGCTTTCATAGGAAACACTGTTGACTCACTGTGGTGAGGTGTGTTCTATTCTTAATTCTATTACAGTGACACTAGGATCATTTCTTACAAAATGATTTTCATTATTTTGAAAGGTAGGCCTCAAGTTGGGATTTGGGAAAAGCAACTATTTCCTTGGGGGTCTCAGCTCTCATCGGTACATTTTTCTTTCCTTTTACACTGCTTTATTCATGCTCCCTGAATGTCCTCTTCTGTTGTTGATGCTAATGTTACCGTTTTTGAGACCTCGAGGTGCGCAGCTTGGCAAGGAAATAATTATTACTTACCTGCTTGTATCTTTATTTTCAAGCTGTTTTCACAAATATCTCATTTAATATGTGTTAAAACTCAACAAAGTAGATTGGACAAGCCCCTCCTCAGTTTATAGATGTGACAGACAAAGCCCCAAATATTTGAAGCACTGTAGGACTGGTTAGATCCTGGGCAGAGTCCCCTCCTTGGCCTGGGAAACCTAAAATGAGTTATGAACACATGCCCTCAGTTATGGAAAGTTCTGCTAGAGGGAAAAAAAAATAAAAAATAAAAAATAAAACAACCACTACCCTAGATTAAGATAGTTTCTGAGGGGCTGGTGGGCTCTCTGTTATTTTATAAATTACTTTAAATCTTTTTTTTTTTCTTTTCAGTTAAAGAAATGGGTCACATATAAAGAGGATTACAGCACACAATTTAAGAATCAATCAGATTGATCAGAGTTGATATTTTACCATAGGTGCTTGAAATCCATCCATCCGTCTCTCCTATGAAATAAAATGCTACAGAAGCAGCCCATTCTCTTACCCCTCCCCTCCCTGCCTCCCTCCCAGGGCTACTGGGCCATGACTGGTGCCCGTCCCTTATACACGAGCGCGAGTCCTCTGTCCTACGCGTCATGTTTGTGGTTTAGAAGCATTGGCATGGAAGTCGTTTCCTTCTGCACATACTCATTTGTGCTCACTTCTGAACAAAACTGCAGGCTGCCTTGGCTTTTCCGAATGTCTCCCTCTTCGGTTGTTCATGGCTCATCTTAGGAAGAATCTGGGGAATGTCCAGGACATTGGCCGCCCCTACTGCAGTAAGCGCTGGTTTTCGTGACTGCGGTTCCCAAATTGAGGCAGAAAGCAGAGGATTAAGCTTCCACGTGAACTAAATTGATGGCCATTAGCAAGGAGGGTTAGAAGAGCAGATGATATCCCAGGACAGGCAGGAACTCGAGCCCAAGCATTTAAGACAGGAAAACCAGGCCCAGAGCAGAGAATGATTCTCTTAATGTCGTATTTCCAGAAATTGGTAAAGCAGGGACCAGATCTAACCACATTGTCTTTAACCAGTTTTACTCTTCTTCCAGCAAACCACAGGCCATTTGGTGATTTTATTGGCCTCTGTTCCCCCCAGGGAAAATACCAGTAAACTGGCAAGGCCCTTGGGACTTACTGCCCTTATCTAGAAGGCAGCACTGACTGCTGAATCTGGAGGAAGATAGTCTACCGGTTGAGGAGCGGCTTCGGGATCCTTTTGTCCGGAGCGCCCTCTAGTGGCCAACTGTGTAGCAACTATTCTAATTTATCCGAAATGAAAAGCGTTCTTTGCACTGCTCCCCTGGGAACTTGGCCTCCCTCATTAATGTGCCCCGCTGTCCTCTGTGCACAAAACACATTTATTTCTTACGGTATCCCTGGAATAACTCCAGGCCAGTATTGTTTTTGGCACCATGACTAGAACTGTGGGAGGCCAGGAGAAGGCCTTGTTTGGGCACTTAAGAAATGGAATGATTACTGGGTGAGACAGGCACACAAGCTGACCAAGACTCAGAGCCAGAGTGGCCAAAACTAGATGAAAGCCAGAAAAGGGGGACTTCCAGCCAAGATGGAGGCGTAGGGGAACACACCGCGCCTCCTCGCACAATCAAAATTAAGGACAACAAAGATTTAGAAACAAGAAAACAACAAGAACTGATAGAAAACTGAACTGTACGGAAGTCCAACAACCATTCATCCAGACCAGTAAGAGGGGAAGAGTTGTGGCAGGAAAAAGTGGAGGTTGGCAGACCCGGGTGCTCAGGCAGCAGTGGGAGGTTGGTAGATCCCAGGCACGCAGGCGGCAGCTAGCAGACCTGGGGCACCAGGTGGCAATGGGCAGACCCAGTGAGGCTGTGCAAGGCAGCTGGCTGACCAGGCAGTCCCACATTCACACACAGATAATCCAGGTGAAATGGGGGAGCGAGACAGGCCTTGCAACCCAGGGCCCCAGCACCAGGAAATAAAACCTAAAAACACTGATTGAAAATACTTGTGGGGGTTGAGGTGCCAGGAGAGACTCCTAGCCTCATAGGAGAGTCTGTTGGAGAGACCCACAGGGTCCTAGAATGTACACAAGCCCACCCACATGGAAATCAGCACCAGAAGGGCCCAATTTGCTTGGGAGAAGTGGTGGAAGGGACTGCAATCCAAGAGAGAGTGGAGCAAGTGCCATTGTTTTCTCTTGGACCCTGCCCCCACATACAGCATCACAACCCAGCAACTGGGCTGCCCCACCCTGGGAAACATCTAAGACTCCACCCCTCACTATGTAACAGCCGCGACCAGACCAAAAAAAAAAAAAAAAAAATGGCTCAAACGGGAGAACAGATCAAAGCCCCAGAGCCAATTCATCTAAGCAACCAAGAGATAGCCAACCTATCAGATGCACAGTTCAAAGCACTGGTGATCAGGATGCCCACAGAACTGGTTGATTTTGGTCACAAATTAGATGAACAAATGAAGGCTACACTAAGTGAAATGAAGGAAAACGCATAGGAAACCAATAATGATGGGAGGAAAACTGGGACTCAAATCAATGGAGTGAACCACAAAGAAGAAAGAAACATCCAATCAGAAAAGGATGAAGAAACAAGAATTCAAAAAAATGAGGAGAGGCTTAGGAACCTCCAAAACATCTTTAAACAGCCCAACATCCAAATTATAGGAGTACCAGAAGGGGAAGGGGAAGAGCAACAAGTGGAAGTCTTATTTGAACAAGTAATAAAGGAGAACTTCCCCAATCTGGCAAAGGAAATAGACTTCCAGGAAGTCCAGGAAGCTCAGAGAGTCCCAAAGAAGTTGGACCTGAGGAGGGACACACCAAGGCACATCAAAATTACATTACCCAAGATTAAAATGAAGGAGAGAATCCTAGAAGCAACAAGAGAAAAAGGGAGGCAGTTACCTACAAAGGAGTTCCCATCAGCTGATTTCTCAAAAGAGACCTTCCAGGCAAGAAGGGGCTGGAAAGAAGTATTCCAAGTCATGAAAGTCAAGGAGCTACATCCAAGATTGCTCTATCCAGCAAAGCTGTCATTTAGAATGGAAGGGAAGACTTCCGGCCAAGATGGAGGCACAGCTAGACATACTGTGCCTCCTCTCACAGCCAAGATTAGGGACTACAAAAATATAGAACCCAAAAAAAAAAAAGAAAACCCAACCAGGACAGAGGGAGGATTGAATTGTGCGGGAGTCCAATGGCAATTCACCGAGACTGGCGACTGAAGGAGGCCCCACGACTGACCAGAGATGGCCCTGTGACCGGAGGCAACCAAGAGATCAGAAGCGGCCCTGCACCTGGGGGCAGCCAAGAGACCAGAGGAGGCCCTGCAACCAGTGGAGGCCCTGGGACCGGAGGAGGCCCTGCATCCGGAGGAGGTCCTGCGGCTGGGAGTGGCCCTGCGACCCGAGGTGGCCCTGGGACTGGGGGCGGCCAAGTGACCAGGTGCAGCTCTGCAAACAGGGGTGGCCCTGCGACCAGGGGCAATCCTATGACTGGGG
>PVKU01017529.1:0-11219 GCA_004027475.1 Anoura caudifer
CTTTCCAACGAACTCTCCTGCGAGGCTCGCAGTTTCTCCTGCTGCCACCTCGACCCCCACAGGTGTTTTCAGTCAGAGGTTTGAGGCTTTATTTCCCAGTGCTGGGGCCCTGGGTTGTGCCATCCATCCTGCTCCCCAGGTGTTTCTCCTGGTTTATCTGCTCGCCCATGGGGGACTGCCAGCTCCGCCAGCTGCTGCCTCACTCACCGCAGTCCTCTAGCCACCGCCTTGCTATGAGTCCTCTCTGCCCAGCTGCCTGTCTCTGCCCCTCCTATCGGTTTGGATGAATGTTTCTTCTTTAACTCCTTGGTTGTCAGATTTCCATACAGTTTGATTTTCTGTCAGTTGTTTGTTTTTTGTTTTTGAATTTTTGCTGTTCTTTTGGTTGTGCGAGGAGGCACAGTGTCTCTACCTATGCCTCCATCTTGGCTGGAAGTCTGCTTTTGGTTATGCTTTACTTTAAACCATAATTTATCATCCTTTTCTGTAATGATTGGTATTCAGGTGTTCTATACTTTTGTACTAGTACAAATAGTGCCATAGGGCCCTCCAGGTACACGCACCTTGTGCCCCTCTATGAACGTTCTTGTGGGCTGGGTTCCTAGAGGTGATTCTGAGAGTGTTGAGGAGTTTGAGAAGCACTGTTAAGTTCCTAAAAGAACTTATGAAAAACACTTTCTTCTGTTCGTCATCTGCTTATGATCAATACTACAAAATCCTTCATGTTTGTGAGCAAAGCCAGAGTTCAAGAAGTGGGACACAGAGTTGAATCTGTGGATTCACTTTTGCTGTGTAACAACTGTCCCCTCTTCCCCCAAAAATCCCAACTTGAAACAACCATGATTTTCTTCAAAATCATGTGGGTCACTGGGGGTTCCACTGATTCAGCCTGATGTGGGAGGGGTGAGGGGGTCTGGGGCCTGCCCTGGGCTGGCAGGGATGATGGCAGCTTCCCCTAGGCACTCTCTCAACCCCCGGGATGCCAGTCCAGGCTTGTTCACAGGACACAGAACAGTTCTTGGGAGTCAGGCGGGACAGCCTCCGGAGGGCAGACTCTTCAGACCTCTGCCTGTACCACATTTGCTAAAAGTCCTGCTGGTCAAAGCAAGTCATGCGGCCAGGCCTAAATGAACAGGGTGGGAAAGTAGGCTCCACCCCAGTCGTAGGAGCATGAGGTCCCATTGCAAAGAGGCTTTCCCCCCGGGGTGGGGGAGCTAGTGTGGCTGTTTTTATGAACAATCCTCCGCAGTAAGAAACGACAACCTCCACACGGGTAAGAAACGACAACCTCCACACGGGGAAGGAACTCTGACCAAGTGAATCCCGGGTTGTGGCCTTTGTGGACAGTCCCAGGTGGTCCCACTGCCTTACCCCACAAATTCTGTGAAGCTTTATTCCTTCATTCAGTGCAATTTTGTTGTCACAGCATCACAGAGAAGGGAGCATCTTCGTATTCTTGGAGCAGAAAGGTAAAGAGGAGGTTCTCATGATGTGTGTTTTAGTTGAGTCCTTCAGTATTTGAAGCAAGTCAGAAAAGATCCGGCGCTGGGTTAGAACCCCAGCGAGGCTCCTGGGGGAGGGGTCGCCCGCACATCACGTGAACCATGCGATGGGTTTCGAATGCTCGTGATCCTCTGGTGAGGCAGTGGGCTTGTCAGGCTGGAGCTTCAGGCATCAGCCAGGATTTCTAGCTTGTTCAGAGAAAGGGGAACCAAGGTATACTTGAATATTTCTAATATGACTGGTCCAGTTTATGTATTTAATTGGTCACATATGTTTGCTTTTCAGTGGATTTGCTGAAGTTCTGACCCATTATATTTTGACAAGGAAGAGAGATGTTTAGTCCTGGATTTTATTTTGGGTGTTTTATTAGCTTTGTTCATTTTCCTTAGTGTATATTAAGTAAGGTTGGTATTTCTGCACACCTTCCTGTTCTATAAAAAGAATGTAAATAAAACCTTTTGAAATTTTTGAGCTCCTTGTAGAAAGGTGTCATGTGATTTCAAGGTAGTATTTCCTTCTAAAGTTTGTGTATGTTGATTTGTCAGCAAACCAGTAGCCTCAGAACCCTGGGAACTTCAGAACAATCCATCAGTTTTATGAATTTATAGTATATGTTGATTTTTCAAAATGGTACTAGTTCTAATTCAGAGTAAATAGTCCTTTATCCTTCTCCCCCTAAATTTTCTCTGCTCCTTCTTACATATATGGGGGGGGGGAGGTGGAGGTGAGTATGTGCAGCTTTAAGCACTTTTGTCACAGGGTGGGACCAGAGGAACCAGGAGGCAGAAACAAGCAATAATCAAAAAGGCAGAAAGGAAGTGCTTTAACAGTTTTAGGGGTGGGGGTAAGAGGGAGTGCAGGGGGGATAAATAGTGGTAGAAGGAGACTTGACTTGGGATGGTGACCATAATATACAATATACAGATGTTGTATTATGGAACTGTACACCTGAAACCAATATAATTTTATTAGCCAATGTCAGCCCAATAGATTCATTAACGATTTTTTTGAAAGTCCAAGAAAGCCCTGGCTGATGCGGCTCAATGCATTGAGTGCCTGCTTACGAACCAAAAGGTCGCCGATACGATTCCCAGTCCTGGGTCATGGGCCAGGTCCCTGGTTAGGGGCACACAAGAGGCAACCAATTGATGTTTCTCTTGCACATCAAGCTTTCTCTGAATCTCTTTCTCTCTCCCTTCTTCTCTATCTAAAAAATAAAATCTTTAAAACAAATTAAAGGTAAAAAAATGGAAAACATTATGCTAAGTGAAATAAGCCATTCAGAGAAAGACAAATACCACATGATTTCACTCATGTGGAATCTAATGAGCAAACTGAACTAACAAGGAATGTGGAGATAGACTCATATAGATGGAGAGCAGGATGGCAGCTAAGGGGAGAGGAAGTTAGAGGGTAGAGGGATTGATCAAAATGGGAAAAGGACTCATGGACATGGACAACAGTGTGGTGATTACTGGGGGAGGGGGATATAATGGGGAAAAATATAGTAAAGACTTAATTTAATTTTTTAAAAAGATTTTATTTATTTTTTAGAGAGGGAAGGGAAGGAGAGAAACATCAATGTGAAGTTGCCTCTCATGTGCCCCCTACTGGGGACCTGGCCCGCAACCCAGTCATGTGCCGTGACTGGGAATCGAACTGGCGACCCTTTGCTTTGCTAGCCAGTGCTCAATCCGCTGAGCCATGCCAACTAGGGATGGATTAAATTAAAAAACAAACAAACAAACCCTGTTACTGTGTACCTACTAGGCAAATACCACTGTTCCTTATTTCATTTATCCATATGACAAATCAGTGATGAAAGGATTAATATCTTTACCAGACAGATGATCAAACACAGGCATGCAAGTTAATATAGAGTTCCAGGAGGCCAGTGGGGCTGCCTTGTTCCTGGTGTGGAGTGAGTGGGACACTTGGCTCCCTGCTTGCTGTCTGGGGAGCTGAGCCCCACCTTCTCTGATCCAACCCATAGAAACAGTAAATACCAGAAGGAGTCATGATTTCGGAATCAGATAAGGGGGGCAGTTCACTGTGGGGCCTTTGCCAGTGAGTGACCCCAGACTCAGGTTCCTTCACAGTGATGAGTGATGACTCTGCTCACCTCGTTAGTTTTCTGTGTAGATCGTTGAGATACCCATGTAAGCAACCCAGCACGGGGTGTGACCCATGTCAGCCTTCAGTAATGTTTACCTGTGTCCCCCAACCCCCACATCCAACTCCACCTCTTGTGGTCAGTATTCAGCTGCCTCCCTTCAAGGGAAGCCATCTGGTGCGCTCTGGGACACCCCAGGCCTTGGCACCCTTGATTCAGAACACCATTTAAGTGGGAACATAGATCACCTTCCATTTTCTTCCCCCAAACCCAAAGGAAGAGGAGGAGGAAGAGGGAGGCACCATATGAGTGGTAGCTCCGATGCCTAAAGTGTGTCACATGCAGACTCGTATCAGGGATGATGACTTGTTTGTGAGTGACATTTCATACAATATTAAGAAGAAAAATAAAATCTCCCTCAAAAATTTTAACAAAAGGCTATATAAAGACTTATTTGGCACCTCCACTGGAAAAGCCTTCGTAGCCAAACACAGCAGATGTGGAAGGTGAGTAGCCAACATTTTTATTGGTAATCATCTTCTTGCTCATGGAAGTGGGGGTGATGTTCAAGAGATGTATCCAGGTAGAAGTTAGCTTTGTTTTCCTGGAGGGTTTTGTTTCTGTGTTTGTTTTTAATTGTGACACTAAAGTGTCACTGTGGTTTGTTTTTCAATTGGAGAACAGATGTGCTGTCTCGTTCATTCAGTGCAAGTGTACTGAACACCGCCTCGGTGTCAGTTACTGTGGCACCAGCTGGAGAGTTGTAAGTTTGCACAAGCACCGCAGCAGATAGGTGTTATGGCCATTCCCATTTTCTCAAGGCTCTGAAGTCAGCACTACCAAGCCTGCTCCATTCCTAACGGTGCACTTACATGCCATGGTGGCCCCGAGGGCTGCGGGGTGTTTATAAGTTGCTGTGAGAAGCCTGTGAGGATGTCCTGCCCAGATAGGTTGTGGTCCCTTCTTTCTTTCCTCCCTTCCATTATAGTTGCCTTATCTCTCCAGATTCTTACTTTTTCGGGCATCATAGCACATTCTCGATCCTTATTGTATGCGTTGGCAGTATGAGGATGACCTGAATGGGAGAAGCCATGAGGGCAGAGGTCATGTCTGCCGTGTTCCCTGTATGCCTGTGGCCAGCACAGTGCCCACCGTGTGGGGCATTCAGTAATATTTGCTGACTGGCTCTGTATGTTAGGGAGCTCCTCCAATACCTTATTGCTAAACTATATCTGATCAATCAATGATTATGGTGATGATGATAAGAAGGAGAAAAAAGTTCTATTGAAAATGGAAAAGGTAAGCATCACCCTGCCTCAGTTTTTTGGAGAGGGGGTGATGCAAGCCCCCTAGGTGGCATGTCACATGGTCCTTCCTTGATACCACAGTAGTTCTCACCCCCCTACTCTCTAGGAAGGCATGCTGCTTTCCTGGTGTTCCCATTAGCTGACTCTCTGGGCACCATTTAGCCCTCGTCATTTGTTGAACTGAGTTTAGTGACTGATCTTAGAGGGTTTAGAGTCCCGAGACAGCTGTTTAATCCCAGGAGCATCTCCACGGAGACCCAGTCCCTGGGATGTCTCTGAGCACGGACATGTGGAATCTCCCCGAAACTTGC
Organism: Anoura caudifer; assembly: GCA_004027475.1. Classification (NCBI taxonomy): domain Eukaryota; kingdom Metazoa; phylum Chordata; class Mammalia; order Chiroptera; family Phyllostomidae; genus Anoura; species Anoura caudifer. Next base: position 5,235 of record PVKU01017529.1, read on the forward strand.
CCCTCGCTAGTAACCAACATCAACCTCTTTCTGTTTAAATCTCCAGCTGAGAGATTTGGGCATCCCCTCCTGGGTCTAAGGGTGCTGGTGGTAGGTGAAATGCCCTGATCCAATCCAGGATAGTTGCTGGCACTGCGGAGCTGAGCGATGCCACAGAGTTCCCATATGGTTGGAAGATGAGCCTCGGAGAATTGCGAATGGTGTCAGCCAGACACCCGGTGCCAAGTAGCACAGATTTAAAGATTTCTTGATACTCTAGACAGCTGAGCAGAGATTTTATCAGCAGCCGCAAACGCAGCCAGCCCATCGTCACCTTGTCAGCGTTTGTGGAATTGATTAGAGCGCTGAGTTGACAGGACACCAGTGTGGGGACATCTAAGAACCTCCTCTTTGGTGCTTGTGTCGTGTTTCAGTGTTCAACTGTGTATCCAAGGTCTCTGGGAGTGAGGAATGTTGCCCTCTACTGGGACTCTAACTTAGTTTTTTATTCAAGTGACTTAGCCAAAAATGTTTCAACTGGTGGCAGCGTTTCTAATATGCTTGGTAGAAACTGAAATGTTTTTATTAATGAGGCAGAATATTGAGAGTTATGGGGGGGATTTCCAGTCCCCACATACTCTGGCCTCCAGCCTGCTCCGGGGAGGTGGGAGCGCCAACAACTCCTGTTTGTTGTTGGCATTCAGACAATTCAGGCAGAAACTTTTCCCTCTTCTTACTCTGCGCTGGGGATTAATTAGGTCAGACCTCCCTCTAGAACAGGTACGCTTGCTGCGTGGAGGTTGAGTTTTTGGTGATCTCTGCACAGAATCTTTTTTAAAATGTTAATGAAGTCACTTGTCAAGCAAAGACCCCTGTTCTAAAGTCCCTCCTAATGCAGTGATAGCTTCTTTGATGATGGGCATTACAGCCTCAAATTTCTGCTCGTGGGTAAAACCTCAGGGCAGTCTCATGATTGGGACCTTCCAAAATATTTTGGTGGACTAGAATTTAATGGTGAGTAAGTCTCTAAAAGTCTAACTTACAGTCTGCAGGAATTAGCAAGCAAGGCCCTTGGACTTTATGTGGGCAGTGCTGCTTTTCAGCGGTGACCCAGAGCCCTAATCCGCCTTATAGAGAAATACAGCTCTCATGTGTGGGTCTGCATGTAATTATGTGGGTACACACCGGGAAATGGAATAACACTTTCCCAAATTTAAGTACCGTGTGCTGTGCACTCTGGTATTTTCTGTTTTCTTTCTTCCTGTCCATTTTTTCTCCATAGTTCCTCCTTCCCTCCCTGTCTTCTCATGCTAGTCCTGACCCATCACGTCAGCGTCCCCACTCACAAATGGTTCACGACCCACCGCTCCAAAATCACTGCATCAGGGGTGAAGATTTTCAACCCTCTCTATCCCTCCCTCCCTTTCCAGATTTCTGATGTGAGTATGTGTGCTGGGGGAGGGGGCTTCCTCCCTTCCTCCTTTTCTTCCTACCTTTGCTTTCTGCCATAGAGTGGAACAAAAAAAATATGAAGAGCTGAAAACACCACCGTCAGCTCAGCTGACCTGCCCTCCTCCCCTGGCACACAGGCCTCTAAGATGTGCCTCCGTGAGTGACTTACCCTGCTTCTGGCGCTGCAGGGAAGTTCTCTTTTTTCCTGGTTGAGAGTACCGTAATCATTGCAACTAGTTTTACAAAAGGCCCACAGTGTGACCTCTGCCCTGGCTTGGGAGTAACATTGTTTAATAATCATATTGTAATAATAAATATTAAGTACTTGCTGTGATCAGTCAGACATGGGCTCTTTGCTTTCTGTACATTATCTAAGTCCCCATTCCCCTGTGAGACAGGGACCCTTACTTACCCCTGGGTCACACACAGGAAGCTGAGCCTTGACAAAGGTCATGTAACGTGGCCAGGTTCACACAGAGGCCAGCCTGATGGTTGAGCTGAACTCTTATCCTCTCCTTTCACCTGTCTACAGCCACGTTATTCATGAAGTGAGCAGCCTAAGGCACTGCTCCTCAGGTGGTAGACCCCCAACCCTGCTGTAAACACCCATGCGTGTGGTTGGCCAGCATTCCCTGAGCTCTTGTGTGTCCCAGGCACTTGGCTAGGCACTGGGGGTGGACTCAGGAACGATCTGGTCCGGCCATGTAACCAACCATGCTGCAGTGGGATGAGGATGGGGACAGCTTGGTGAGGAGACCCCAGGAGGGACTGGGGCGGGGGGTAGGCTCCCCAAGTCCAGCGTATCCCTGGTCCTGAGCTCTTGGGAAGTGTGGGAGTGGTGAGGTACAGGAGGGCCTGGTGCCTCTGACCTTTCTTTAGCTTAGACAAGCAAATCCTGAGACAGTGTTGGGCAGCTCCGTGGGATAATTAGAACACAAGAATTCCTATATCTTCAGGTTCCTAGGAGAGTAAAGTAGCCTTTCTTTTGCATGGTTATCAACAAAGATATAAGAGAAAAATTAACCTTTCTGTAACATGAGTCAGATTATTTTGTTATCTAAGAGGGTCCAGGAAGTACTTAAGTAATTGATTAATTTTGAAATGTAGGAGGTTCAGAGGGTCAAAGTTGGATTTTTTTTTTTAAGTTTATTGGGGTGACATTGGTTAATAGGATCAAAGTTTTATGTTTACGTGGCCTCGTGGTCTATTATTGCCCTGGGCCTACCTGTTCTCAGTGCCATGTGGCTCACCTGCCGTTTTAAGTGTAGCCTCTTGAAATTGTCTCTTTGCCCCACAAAAGAAAAACACCTCATGTACTGGCTTATGCTGGCATTAGTTATCCGAAGGCTTACAGATGACGTTGAATCTGCCTGGATGAGAGAAACTGGGAGCAGATAATGTCTTCCAGGCCCTGGTGACTCAGAGAGGACCAACAGCACAGCCAGGAGCGTGCTAGAAATGCAGGCCCAGGGGTCAGGATCTGCATTCCAACAAGCTTCCAGGTGACTCGTACTAGAGTTTCAGTAGTGCTGGGCAGGGCCGGCAGCGCTGAGCCAGCCACGTTTCCCAGGTGTGGAAGCATCCCGAGGAGGCACTTCCTGCTCACCTGTCCCAAGTTGCCCGGGGCACTCGCATGTGGGTGGCAGCCGTCCCCTTATGCTACTGCCCTGCGTGCACCCCTGACACCCGCAGCGCTTGCCAGTTAGCTCTTCTGCTTAAATAAACCTCCAGAAATATATCCCATACACTGTGGGGTCAAATTCAACAATTGTCAAAAACAGCTTTCTAAAGTTAGGGCTGAAGAGCACATACTTACAGTGTACCATCTGGTAAGTTTTGATGTGTGTAGCAGTGAAGCTATCACCACAATAATAAACATCCATCATCACCTGCCATTACAGTTTTGTGCCCCTTTGCATCCTCCCTGCACCCCCACATACCCACTAATCTACTTTCTGTCACTATAGATAAGTGTGCATTTTCTAGAAATTTATGTGAATGGAATCATACAATATGGCCTCTTCTGTTTGTCTGGCTTCTTTCAGCATACTTACTCTGAGGTTTATCATGAGCGCCATGTGTAACAGTTTTGTTCCGAGTAGTATTCCATTGTACAAATATAACAGTTTGTTTATATACTTGTTAATAAAAATTTGGGTTGTTTCCTGTTTGGGGCTATTTACAAATAGGGCTGCCATGAACATTTGCTTAGAAGTATTTATACGATCTTGTGCTTTCATCTTGCTTGGTAAATAAATACCTAGGAATGGAATGCCTGGATCATATGGTCCATGTATGTTTAACTTTTTTGGAGAGTACCAAGTGTTTCCCAAATGGTTATTCCATTTTCTCTCCCCACCAGCCGTGTCTGCAGTTGCTGCTTTTTCACATCATCTCTAGTACTCTGTGCTGTCTGTCTTTTTCACTGTGGTTTTGATTTGCATGTTAATAATAAGCATTTTTTAATGAGCTTATTTGCCGCTTATATATCTTCTTTGAAGTAGCTGTTGAAATAATTGACTGGGTTGTATATTACTGTGTTTGAGAGTCCCTTTAGTATTCTGGGTTCAAGTCTTTTATCAAATAAATGATTTGTCAGGATTTTCTTCCAATCCGGACTTCTTTTCATTCTTTTAACAGTGTCCTTCAAAGAGCACAAGTTTTTTTTGTTTGTTTGTTTGGGTTTTTTTTTTGTTTTTTTTTTTAAGATTTTATTTATTTATTTTTAGACGGGGAGGGAAGGAGAAAGAGAGGGAGAGAAACATTAATGTGTGGTTGCCTCTCATGTGCCTCCTACTGGGGACCTGGCCTGCAACCCAGGCATGCTCCCTGACTGGCAGTTGAACCAGTGACCCTTTGGTTCACAAGCCACGCTCAATCCACTGAGCTGCACCAGCCAGGGCACAAGTTTTTGATTGTGATGAAATCCAGTATATCAATTTGTTCTCTTATGGCTTGTGCTTGTAGTATTCTATTAGAATTTTAAGTTAGGTTTTATATTTAGGTCCAGGATCCATTTTGACTTCATTTTTGCATATGGAACATGGTAGAATGACTGACCAGCGTCATTTGTGGAAAAGATTATCCTTTCTCCACTGACTTGCCTTTGAACCTTTCGTGAAAATCACCTATCCATATGTATGTAGATAAGCCTCTTAAAAAAAAAACGTTCGAGGCCTTGTCAGTAGGGGAGATTACTGATGAAAGCATTGAGAACTCTGGGTTCTCAATGGTCAGGATGATTGTTGTCCAGTGGTAGAGTTTGCAGTCCAGCTTTGGGGTCCCAATAGAGTATTTTGGGCTTTGCTGGGAGTCCTGCAACAATGGACCTGCAGAGTGTACCATCCCTGGGATTTGAACCAGTCCCTCAAATCATTTTTGGTAGGATTTAAGTCTCTTACAGGCCTCTGTTGAGCAAGGCTGGATAATGTGTAGAAAGTACCCTTTTTTATTTTTTAAACATTACATTTTATTGATTGTGCTATTATAGCTGTCCTGGTATTCCCCCTTTGCCCTCCTCTACCCAGCACCCCCCGCTCCCTCAGGCAGTTCCCACACCATTGTTCATGTCCATGGGTCATGTGTATGAGTTTCTTGGCTACTCCATTTCCTGTGCTGTATTTTACTTCCCCATGGCTATTCTGTAACTACCTATTTGTACTTCTGAACCCCCTCACCTCCTCACCCATCTACCCACACCCCCTCCCATCTGTCAATCATTAAAATGCTCTCTGTGTCCATGATTCTGTCTGTTCTTGTTTGCTTAGTTTGATTTTTTTTAGATTCAATTGTTGATACATATGTATTTTTGCCATTTTATTCTTCGTAGTTTTTATCTTCTTTTTCTTAAATAAGTACCTTTAACATTCTGTATAATAACGCTTTGATGATGATGAACTCTTTTAGTTGTTTCTTATCTGAGAAGCTCTTTATCTGCCCTTGGATTCTAAATGATGGCTTTGCTGGGTAGAGCAATCTTGATTGTAGGTCCCTGCTTTTCATGCTTTGAATATTTCTTGCCAATCCCTTCTAGCCTGAAAAGTGTCTTTTGAGAAATCAGCTGACAATCTTACGGGAACTCCTTCATAGGTAACTAACTTCTTTTCCCTTGCTTCTTTTAAAACTCTATCTTTATCTTTAACCTTTGGCATTATTATGATGTGTCTTGGAGTGGGCCTCTTTGCATCAATCTTGTTTGAGACTCTGCACTTCCTGGACTTACATGTCTATTTCTTTCACCAACTTAGGGAAGTTTTCTTTCATTATTTTTTCAAATAGATTTCCAATTTCTTGCTCTCTTTCTTCTCCTTCTGCCACCCCTATGATGGGAAGGTTGGACCTCTTGAAGTTGTCCCAGAGGCTGCTTATATTATCTTCATTTTTTTACATTTTTCTCCTTCTTGTTCAGATTGGTTGTTTTTTTCTTCCTTATGTTCCAAGCCATTGATTTGATTCTCAGCTTCATCTGCTCCACTATTGTTTCCCTGTCAATTGTCCTTTATTTCAATCAGCGTATCCTTCATTTCTGACTGGATTTTTTTATACCCTTGAGGT
>PVKU01017530.1:0-11207 GCA_004027475.1 Anoura caudifer
TATTTGGAATATTCTAGAGAAGCTAGCTAGCTTCTGAAAGTGTGTTGTGAGTCCCTTTATAAAAAAATGATAATTTTATAATTTACCTATTTTATACCTTAACTCTGGGATATTGGGTTTTCTTAAAGCAAGTATTGTAATATTTTGCAAAATGATATATGACATTTTTATAGCAGCGTATAATTTATAGAACACTTTCATTTGCCTTATCTTATTTAGTAATTTAAGAATACCCTTGACAGTATTTGCTTTAATTTTATATATTTGACAAGAAGCCAGTATGACTGATTTGCAAATTATAAAAGTGATGTAGCCATGCTTCAGAAACTTGAGAAACAGAGGGAAGGACTTCATACCAGCCTAGTATAATACCTATAAAATATTTCCTTCTATAAGTGTGTTTTTAAAATTACCATATTTTGTGTGTGTAATGTGCTCCAGTGTGTAAAGCACACCCACATTTTCGTGCACGTTATAAATGGGATTGTTATCCCATTAATATACTCATGGTATGTAATCATTACACCTGTATGATGCACATCCTTATTTTTTCCTCAAAAATTTGGGCACAAAAGTGCACTTATACATGGCAAAACAAAGTAGTTTTAAAGGTACTAACCATGAAGTTTTAATTATATTAATAAACTAAGTACATATAGTTGATTGCCTTTGATTATTAAGAGTCTATTTCTTATATTATGACATTTCAACATGACTGATATTTTTTGTTTATTTATTTGCTTACCCTCCTGCAGTAACTCCGGCTGGATTTTGACCACGACTCTCGTCCTCTCCGTGATGGTGTTGCTCTGGATTTGCTGCGCGACTGTTGCTACAGCTGTGGAGCAGTACGTGCCCTCCGAGGTAAGTTTAGTTGTAGCGTGTTGTTTGAAGACTGCGCCATGGGCTCCGGCATCTGAAATGCCTCTTTGTTTGACTAGAGAAGCAAGGCCTCTTTGCTAATAACAGAGTGAGAGAAGATGTGATGGTTTCAAGCACACACCTGGGTGTTGGCAGAAATGAAAAATTACAGGTTTGCAACACAGGAGTCCCTGTTCTGGTTTTCTGTGGACTGACTACCGTGTGGGCCGGTTTGAGTAAAGCGTTTCTCCCAGTTCTTCGAAGTTGAGGAGAACCTGCTGCCATCAGTTTCTGAGGTGATATTTAAGAAAGAAGACTTGGAGAACCACTTACAATTTTTAATTGTCATAAATTTGAAAGAGTAATTGCTGCTTTAGAAGCAGCAAGGCTAAAGTGTATTTTGAGTTCACTTGTTCTGGTACCTAATCCTGAGAGGGGTGGAAAACTATTGTGACTTCCTTGGTAATTAAAATTCAACTCACCCAAGAAACATAGTTTGTAAGGTTCAGGAGTTTCGTTTTGGGAAAAGTCTATAATTTAATGATTCAATTTAGCCTTCAAGGAAAAAACGTTTCTTATATAACTAAATATGGGGTGATAATGTCTGTTGACCTCAATTCCAAGTGCGAGAGACCTTCTTGTGCCTCGAAAGTGCAGTGAAAAAGAGTGAAAAGAAGAAAGGAGGGAAATTAAATAGAATCTAGTAATAAGTAGTTGGCATGTGCCTTGCATGGCAGTTGAACAGTCTTATCTAAATAGACTGTAAAGATATGTTTTAACGTAAGATTTATATGTGAATAGTTAAGTAATATTTTCTTAACATGATATGTGATACAGGCATCTAGAAACTGGGACAGAATAATGTTGATAACTAACATTATATGGATCTTTAAAATTTACAAAGTATTTTCATGCGTCTTACATGTCTGCAGTACTCTACAGCAGGTTTTGTTGCCCATCTAATAGATGGTCAAGCAGGCTTATGAGGTCATGTTGGCGAGATTGCACAGCCATGAAAGTATTGGGGCTGGAATTAGTTCTTGTCTTTGGACTCACAACACCTGTGTTTTTCTTCTGTATTTTTTCTGTATACGCTGATAAGGATTTTAAGTGGCACAAGTAGCAAATGTATAAAGTGTTAAGGAAAGCAGGCACCATGTGCTGGGATTGCTAGATAATGCTTTTAGATAATGTGGACTTGACCTAACTTGGAAAAGTGGTAGGTGTGGATTAGCAGATAGAGGAGGGTGGACAGTTTTCCCAGGTACAGACAAGAATAGCTAATTATCAGGGAAGTACTACAAGGCACTGACTTGCCTGAAAGAACTTAAATTAGGAAACTAAACCAAGTAGATAATGTCAGGAATTGAAATACCAGAGATTTCGTAAATTTCTGCAAAACCCGTCCACTTGTGATAAAAATGCACTGGTGACAACCCCCTGCTACGTTACTCACCTGTGTTGTTTTAGCTCTGGTGTCCATACTGGAGTCACTTGTTGTTTCTAAGTAAATGGAATTACCCGTCTTACGTCGGGTTGCCTTTGCCTGTCGCTCCCTTTAAAGTTACCCGCCCACTCTGAACCCTGCGGCAACAGCCGCAGACCTGTAGTGATAGGTCTTCGTCGACCTTTCAGCATGTGATACTTATTCCTTCCTTTGTGTATTATTAGCCCAGCCTCTTCTCCTCACCCCTAGGGTGCCCTTGCGGTTTTTCTTTTCTTTTTCTTTTTCTTTTAAGATACACATAGAGATTGGTTGGGTTACTTCCAGGAAAAACTGGATGGCTGGCCTCAGGTGAAATTCACCTTGATAAGTCACCACAACCTGGATTCTGGTCCCCAGGCCAGTGGATTCATTTGAGCACTTTCTACTAGGCAGTGTTTTAACTGAATTAGCTCATTTAGTCTTTTCACTAATTCTGTGAAGTGGCTGATACGATTATCCCCATTTCCCAGATACGAAAACTGCAAGAGAGAGTTTTTAGTTGCCGCAGCGTCACACACCAGTAGGTGGTAGAACCGGAGTGTGGACCCAGCCACCAGTCAGGCAGCCTGGCTGCAGAGCCAGCCCCCCAGGTGTCTTCAGGTCTCTGTGACAAGGAGGGGCGTAGGCCGTGTGGTCCCTCTCGGGGGCCGATGTCCTGTGTGCCTCTGACACTGGGACCCCGTGGCTCCTGCCTTTGAGCCAGGTGCTCCCGCTCGCTCTTCTGCAGGCAGGTCTTAGGTGGGCATTTCTCACGTGGGCGTTCCTCCTTGGGCGTCCCCGCCTTCCTTGACTTACGGAAGTGACCTCCTCTCCCGGTGCCGTTCAGACATGCTAATGCCTCATTGTGGTTCTGATTGCATCGTACAGATTTGAGGTCTTTCCTTCCCTTTCAGATGACTCTTCATCCTTCTTTTCCTTTTAGATGTCTCTGCTGTAATGCTTGTGTTTTGGTTGTCTAGTTTTCATTCTGTCAGAAATTCTCTCCCCTTACGTTCAGGTTCTGTGGGGAACACCTCGCTTTCCCACGCATACCCCCTGACACCTGTGGTCCTAAAGCCAAAGGCGTCAGCACCCGTGCGGAGTCCTGCGGGGCCTGCCGCGTGGGTGTTACCTTCCTGCCTCTCTCCAGGGCTCTTCTTCCTGTCCTTAACAATTAAAATTACGGCTATAATCTCAAAGAGCGTAGACTTTTCTAAGAGGTGTATTTTCTAGAATAATGTGTAGAGAGCAGCCATTTGGAATCACTGTTTTGGACTTGACTTTGTACGTGAAACCACGTTTTGGCTAGGTATTAATGCTGTTTCAACCATGTTTTTATCATACATCTGTCATATAGTACTTTATAGTTAGTGTAGAAGTTTGTAAAGTACATACAAAGAAGCAGAAAAAAGTTACCATCCCATCATCCAGAACTATTTTTCTGTTGCCATTTGAGTGGATTTCTTTTATAAACAATTTTTAATATACATTAAGGCTTTTGTTTCTTGTTTAAACATATTGCAGTATAAGTACTCCTTCCCTGGTTTTCTTTGTTTACTGTAAAAATAGCTGAGAACATAGCATTAGAAAGTTATTCAGATTTTTGGTCAGAAGCCACCTATTTTAAACTTTACTTTCATAAAGTCTTTTCACTGATTTTGTTATTGGAACATAAGTTATTTCTGACCCCTCTTCATAGTAACATGAGACTCCATTTTAATTATACAAGTATGTGTAATTCGTCTGTGAGCAGTGTTTTTACGTTGTGTTATTTACATATATGATCCTCTGTGTTTGTAGGAAATGAAAGCCTGCTGAGAGAATGTGTGTCTCTTAAGCTCCGAGACCTGGAGCTTAAATAAGAAGTGTGAAAAGCTTCCTTTTTTTTCATCACTACAAACAAAGCTTAAAATGGTGCTAATAAATGGCTGGAATGTAGTCTTAGAAACTTATGAACAGCTTTATTTTTCTTAATTTAGGAAAGCTCTGAAATAATTTCTTTTAGCCTGCTTTACACATAGTTAGGTATTCATCCTACATTGTTCGATTGTAATGGCCAGAAAGAATTGGCAAAGAATTTCATTTTCTTGGTTAATCTTAAAAGTAGGGTCATTTTGAGTGACTTGATGATTAAAGATTTTGATCCTGGACTTCCAGCCAAGATGGAGGCATAGGTAGACACACTGTGCCTCCTCGCACAACCAAAATAAGGGCAACGGCAATTTAGAAACAAAAAAGCAACCAGAACTGACAGAAAAATTGAACTGTATGGAAGTCTGACAACTAGGGAGTTAAAATAGACACATTCATCCAGACCGGTAGGAGGGGCTGAGTCGGGGGGCCGAGTAGAGAGGAGTTGAGGCAAAAAAAAGTGGTGGCTGGTGGACCCCAGGTGCGGGGTGGCAGCGGGCAAGCCTAGTGAGGCAGTGTTTGTGGAGGTGCGTGGTGCGCAAGGCGCCCGGTGGACTGGGCAGTTTCATATTCATGCACAAATAAACCAGGGGAAACTGGGGAGCGAGACAGACCACACAACCCAGGGTCCCAGCGCTAGGAAATAAAGTCTCAAAACACTGATTGAAAATACCTGTGGGGGTTGAGGTGCTGGGAGAGACTCCCAGCCTCACAGGAGAGTTCGTACGAGAGACCCACAGGGTCCTAGAATGTACACAAGCCCACCCACCCAGGAATCAGCAGCAGAAGGGCCCAGTTTGCTTGGGGGAAGCAGCGGAGGGACTGAAATCCAGCAGAGAGTGGAGCAAGCACCTTTGTTCCCTCTCAGACCCCTCCCCCACATACAGCGTCACAATAAATACACCGTTATTATATGAAATGTTAAAGGGACTTAGAAGATAAAAAAACATGTATAATAAAATGACAGCAAACTCACAGTTATTAACAACCACACTTAACACAAAAACAAACTAAGCAAACAAGTAGAACAGAAACATGGAAATGGAGATCACATGGAGGGTTAGCAACAGGGGAGTGGGAGGAGGAGAGAAGGGAAAAGGTACAGAGAGTAAGTAGCATAGACAGTAGGTAGAAAATAGAGGGGGAGGGCAAGAATAGTGTGGGAAAAGTAGAAGTTAAAGAACTTACATGACACATGGACATGAACTAAAGAGAATGTGGGTGGGAGGGGGTGTGCAGGGGGGAGGGGAGTGAAGGGGGGAAGTGGGACAACTGTAATAGCATAATAATATATTTTTAAAAATTTTGATCCTTTTTTCCCACTTTTTTCCTGTTCTTTCACATTTATGATGTCATCTTTGAACTTTAATGGGATGATACTTTATCTCGTTGAGTTATCATAGTAAAGAGTTGTCATTCATGGTGGTCCCCGTCAGGCAGGTCAAACTCGACATGTTGGTAAATCACATACAGTTGCGAATAACTTGCCACGTGCCAGGCCCCGCTGGGGAGACTGAAGGTACAGTGAAGAATGAGATCGAGACCTGGTTAAGGCCAGGTCTCGGGGAGAATGGTGAAACACATCTCTGAAGTGTGGAAAACATGGTTTTCTTTATCTGAAAAAAGTCCCAGAATCTTGCCGTGTAGAAGCTTTACGTCTCATAAAAGACTCAGTCAGAAAGCAGTATAAGTGCTACAGTTTTCTAATCCAAATTCTGTTAAGGACCTGGTTTAGAACAGACTTAAGTAACTTGCTCGAGATTACATAACTGGTTAGTGGCAAAGCCAGGCCTAGAGCTCAAGTATTATTTACTAATTAAATCCATTTTTTAACTTTTAGAAGTGTTATGTATAACAAATTAAATCCTCCTCTTCCTCATTTCCAGATAAACCACAGCCAAAAGTTTTTAAAATTTCATGTTCTATTTCTTTGTTCTGTCAGCTTCAGACATTATCTAATGTCTTCCCACTGAAGGACGAGGAATTAATTAGCTCCTTACACTGTCTCCCACCTCACCTCCGTCTCTTCACTTCCTTCCATGTGGATGTTTGAAATCATTCTAACAGTTCATGGTTACTGTTTCAGTATCTTTAAAGATTTTATTTATTTATTTTTAGAGAGGCAGGAAGGGAGAGAAACATGGGTGCGTGGGAGATGCCTCACTCGGTTGCCTCTCACATGCCCCCAGCCAGGTACCTGGCATGCAGCCCAGGCTGTGCTGCTGGGGACCTTTCAGTCCGCAGGCCAGTGCCCAGTCCACTGAGCCACACCAGCCAGGGCGTCAGGGTCTTTAAATGTTGCTGAGTAGTGCTGTGAAGGTTTTTCTTTCACGGTGCCCAGAGCAAATTGCCGCGTGTTGATCCTGGGTTTTAAGGAGGCCATACCACGTCAGATCCATGTCCAGTCCCTCAACCACTGAATATGTCTGGAAGATACTCTTACTGGAGAAGTGTAAGGTGCTGGGCCATTTCCTTATTGCAGGATAGTTGTTGCCTTGAAACAGTAGGCAGCACACCGTACCTGAAACAACTCTCAGTACAGTCAGTTGTAAGATGTTTTATCACCCCAGAGAGAAACTTCAAGCTCAGTAGTAGTCACTCCCCGTTTCCTCCCTAGCACCACCCCCACCCCGTAGCCGGCCTCTTGAACTTAGCATGGTGTTCTCAAGGGTCGTTCATGTTGCGTCATCTGTCAGTGCTGGTGGGCACGGAAAACCCGAAAGTGCTCTGTATTTGACGTCTTTTTAGTGCACCTTTCCACCAGTAAGTAGTTCTGTGCAGTTCTCACTTTGCATTCGGTCACTTGCCTTCTTGATAAGGTTGGCACTTCAGTTTTTAACTCATGATTCAGAGATGCGCTGCTGTAGGAGTTCGCAACAAAACCCTTTCATTTCTTAGCAAATACTTTCCGCTTTGCTTTCCTGCCTTCAGGGGATAGCCCTGCATCCGAACAGGCCTACTTCCTGAAGATGCTAGACTCACCACTGCGCTCAGTGGGTTCTACAGCAGTTGCGGAGACTCTGTCATGCCTTCCTTTTCTGGTTTCACTGTCATCTTGGATATGATAGTAATAATTTTGAGGAGCTTTTATGTGTTTGCGAAGACCTGTCTGTTGGTGTTAAAGTATTTCTTGTAAACGTTTTGTTCCCAAAGCCTTTTAAATAGCACATGTTTTTCAAATGCATTTAGTTAACATACTTAGTAGCAGAGAAACTTACTCCAGATCATTTGATAACTTGTTGGAGAGCTAAGATTTTTAAAGGGAATTAATCGCTTAAAGAATCAAACATCCCAAATCGGTGGTCTCGTGTGACCACGTTAACTCCATTTAAACCTGAGCAGCTTTTCCGATACCCACTTGCTGTGCTTCTAAATGTCATAAGTTGGAACACGTGGAAAAGCCTTCTCTGGCCGGCACTGGCAGCTGAGTCACCATCCGTGACACTCTGATTAAAAGCATTCCGCATTCTTAAGGACGGTTGTAGATTTTTTTATTTTTTATTTTTTTTCAAAGTACCCATAGATTAAATTGTTATTTGGAGACTTAATGATGTTTCTAATTATCCAGATTCTAAGGCGCATTGATTTTCTTTTGCAGAAGCTGAGCATCTATGGTGACTTGGAATTTGTGGATGAACAAAAGCTGAACAGATACCCAGCTGCCTCCCTTACGGTTGTTAGGTCTCGAGCTGAAGACTGCGGAGAAGCAGGGCCTCTACCTACAAAAGTGAGCCTTGCTCATTCAGAAATCTGAGCAGCTCCTCTTTTTCCAAGAAGAGTGTAGTAGATACCTAAAGTTCCATTTCTCGTAGGGCTTTTAAAATTGGTCTCATTGGATATAGGGCTTAAAAATCAGTACAAAATGAAAATAAAGTTACCCAAATCTGAGATCGCTGTATTTGCTGTAACTTTACCTGTAATTTTTTTCTAGTAATTTAAGAGATGGATATTTGGGATTGAATTTTTATTTTAATCTCTGTAGCTACTTTATTATTTGCATTTTTTTAGCCAAATTCTATGAGCTGATCATTGTTTCCCTGCCTCTCACCATGATACCATGAGTCACTTTAGTTAATAAGCTGAACACTCAGTAGGAAGTGGTGCTTGTGCTCAGAAATGGCCCATACCCTGTAATTTGAAATTTAGCCGGAAATCCCTTACACTACATTTTCAGTTGTATCGAACTGAAGTCATTAAAATTTTATTTGAATAATTATGTGCTGAAAGTTGAGTTAATATGCTCTTGATTTTCCAGATCTTTCCTCTCACCGCTACCCATCCTGGACAGAGTTTTTGAAATGTTCTTTTTCTACCTATTACACCATATTATATCACACCATATACTACGATCAGGAAACAAATAGCAGCAAAAACGATGGCGGTCAGAAGTGCATTTTATGTCATTTGCACAGACTATAGATTTGTGTTAAATGAGTCTTTCCAAAGAACTATTTTTCTGTTAGCATATCAAGTATAAGTTTAAAGGTATTTTCAGAGAAAACTTTCATTCTGAAAGTCAGAATTAGACTCTTGTGCAGAATTGAGTACAGACTTCACTCGGCAGAGCTGCCGTTACTGTCACCCTTTACCTACAATGATACAGATTTAAAAATGAGGGTTACATCAGGTAACGGCGCACCAGAGTCTCAGCACGATCGGCGCTCTGTACCATGGGGTGGTGCAAACTGCAAACCCGGGCCCCTTACACGGGCACTGCGGGCACCTGCGGGCACCTGCGGGGTGCTGCTGACTGAAGAGCGCGTCGCCCACCTGACAGCCTGGCCATCAGCTTTCTCTGAGTCAAAAGAAGGCATACAGTTAAAAACTAACCGGGTCAGACTTTGGTCACAAAATACAGGTTTTGGTTTTAAAATAGTTTGTCTGGATTTGGAAGGTAGAGGGTTGGAAGGCAGCGTGGTACATCGGATGTGGAAGAGGGGAGCAGTTACGAAGGAGTCGTCGGGCGTCATGGTTTCCGGCCTGCGGGAAAGCAGTCTCGGACGTAGGGGTTGGGTTGGAGGGCGCTTTTCGGAAACGCGGCTGGCTTGCTCCCCGCCTGCGGCGCGCGCTTGCTGAGTGTCCCGCGCAGGCGCAGCTGAGCTGCCCCCGGTGGGACAGACGGAGCGGGTATGCGACGTGCGGCACGTTCGTAGGAGTCGCCCACTCACAGCGCCGCCCTCCCCTGTTACCAAGCAACAAAAGGAGCAGCTGTACGACTGACCGCACTGTATTCCCGAAACCTGCCCTGGGTATTTTTCTTTGCTTCCCGAATAAGGTTACCCGAGATACCCTCCTTTGTCTGGAAAATACTGATCCAGACGGACACCCACCTTCCCTTTCGGTTTGTAACCCTGTGTGTGGAGAGAACCCAGTTGTTCCTGGTGTTCAGCAGGCGCTCAGGTATGCGGGCCTTGTCCTCTTTATTTTAGCATGATTAAGCCAAACTGACCTTCCCAAAAAGAACCTCACTTAAAAAAAGGAAAATTATCCTTCCCATAAAAAAAAAAAAAAAAAAAACTATACCCTGGCTGGTGTGGCTCAGTGGATTGAGTGCTGGCCTGCAAACCAAAAGGTTGCCAGTTTGATTCCCAGTCGGGGCACATGCCTGGGTTGTGGACCGGGTCCCCAGTGGGGGGGGGGGGGGCGGTGAGAGGCAACCGATTGATGTATCTCACGCATTCATGTTTCTCCCCCTCTCTTCCTCTCCCACTTCCCCTGTCTCTAAAACTAAATAAATAAAATCTTTTAAAAAAATTGTATACATTGTAAAAAAAAAGTTTGGCTTGAAAATCCCAATAAAGATAACAAAACTGAGAGGCCCCTTCTCCTAAAGTAACAATTCAGCCCTACTTGAATGAGCCCAACTTCACTTGTTTCCATGAGACAGGTGTCACCTTTCCTACCACATTAAAAGCATCTTGAGAAGTTTGTCTTGGCCCTAGGCAGCATCTCAAGAACCGAGATTCTCTGTTTCAAACCTCCCAGACTCCTGAGGTCCTTGGTTCAGGCCCCTGGGATAAGACACGCTAATTCAGGCGATTCTGTAGACAGTAGCCACCAGAGTGAATGATACAGGCCCAAGTTTCCCAGTCCTCACAAATTCTATGGGTACCTTTTATTCATGGTATATATCTTGCTAAATCAAAAATTGCCAGATCGTCTGGCCTATCGCTCCTAGAAATTTGGATGATGCATCATAAGCCAATCAGCTGCCAATCAGCGTGTGAGACCAATGTATTTACTGAGCTGATGTTCCAGCCCAAAGCAAAGGACTTTGTTCCTTGTTATTTGTCTGTCTTTTCTTAGGTAAATGTGCCATTTCCATTGTAATTTTTGAAGTAACATAAAATCCTAATTTTTTTGTGGTCTCTTAAGGACCACATACTAGAAATCACTGATCTAGAAGTTTCTAGACCTCTTCTGTTAATCAGCTCCCCCTCACCTTTGGAGCGATTTATTATAAAAACATTTTTTGGCCATGTCCCCACCGCCCCATGGCAGCAGTTTTGCCCAGATCCCCTGCAGTAGATCCACAGTCGAACTATTCAACAACCACTTGGGAGTCTGGGGCTGGGACTGCAACAGCTAACAAAGCCTGGTGCCTAACTCCCTCCGGGCAAGTCTGTGAATTAACGTGGTGATTGCTGCGACCAGGTGAGCTGAGCTGAGCGCATGGTCCTGAGGATGCACAGTAGGGCCCTAACGTCTGGCAGGAGGTGACATCAAGTGCAACCCGGAGGAAAAGGCAAAGCCGAACGGGATTCCAGGTAGTGGAAACAGGGTGCTTGAAGCCGGGGAGGCAAGAGGAGGGGGAACTGCACGTTGCTCAGCAGGCTGAGGTAGAGCATACAGACGCATAGCGATAGATGGGTCTGGGTTCAAAGCTGAACTTGGTCCTGAGCGTGACGGGAAGCCGTGGAGGGGTCGGTCTTAAACAAGACAGTTACGGTGTTTTAGAATGACTGAATAA
>PVKU01017531.1:0-11210 GCA_004027475.1 Anoura caudifer
ATCTGTGAGTTTGCTGTCTTTTTATTGTCATATTTTTTATATTCTTTTTCTTAGATAAGTCCCTTTAACATTTCATATAATAAAGACTTGGTGATAATGAACTCCTTCAACTTGACCTTATCTGAGAAGCGCTTTATCTTCCCTTCCATTCTAAATGACAGCTTTGCTGGATAGAGCAATCTTGGATGTAGGTCCTTGATTTTCATGACTTAGAATACTTCTTTCCAGCCCCTTCTTGCCTATAAGGTCTCTTTTGAGAAATCAGCTGACAGTCTGATGGGAACTCCTTTGTAGGTGACTGTGCCTTTATCCCTTGCTGCTTCTAGAATTCTCTCCTTCATTTGAATCTTGGCTAATGTAATTGTGATGTGCCTTGGTGTGTTCCTCCTTGGGTCCAACTTCTTTGGAACTCTCTGAGCTTCCTGGACTTCCTGGAAGTCTATTTCCTTTGCCAGATTGGGGAAGTTCTCCTTTATTATTTGTTCAGGTAAGTTTTCTACTTGTTGCTCTTCTTCTTCCCCTTCTGGTACCCCTAAAATTCGCATGTTGGGACATTTAAAGATGTCCTGGAGGTTCTTAAGCCTCTCCTCATATTTTTGAATTCTTGTTTCTTCCTTCTTTTCTGTTTGGTTGTTTCTTTCTTCCTTGTGGTCCAGTCCATTGACTTGAGTCCACTTATAGGAAGTGCTTAGAATAGTGAAATTCAGAAACAGAAAGCAGAATGGTGGTTGCTAGGGAGAGGGATGAATGGCCTATTAATGTTTAATGGATCAGAGTTTCAGTTAGGGAAGATGAAAAAGTTCTGGAGGTGGAAAGTGGCGACAGGTGCACAACAATGTGAATGTACTTAGTGCCACAGAACTATCCGCTTAAAATGGTAAATTTCATGTTATGAGTATTTTACCATAATGAAATTTTGTGTGTGTGTGCATACGTAAAGTAAAAGAAGGTGAGAATTTCAGAAAATAAACAATGCATTTAAAAATAAAATTAAAAATCCTAAATGCCCAAAGAGAAATTTCCTAAAAACAATTAACAGAATATTCATTAAAACACTGTAGCATTGCCCTGGCTGGTGTGGCTCAGTGGATTGAGTGCGGGCCTGTGAACCAAAGAATCGCAGTTCGATTCCCAGTCAGGGCACATGCCTGGGTTGCAGGCCAGTTCCCAGCAAGGGACATACGAGAGGCAACCATACATTGATATTTCTCTCCCTCCCTTCCCCTCTAAAGATAAATGTTTTTTTTTTTAAAAACAAAACACTGTAGCATTACAAGTCACACACCCACCCAAAAATGCTGTAGTTTTTGTTATAGCTGACATTAAATTGATAATTTTTAAATCTTTAAAATAAGCAATATTTAGACCTGGCTGGTGTAGCTCAGTGGATTGAGTTCCAACCTGTGAAGCAGAGGGTAGCCAGTCTGATTCCCAGTCAGGATACCTGCCTGGGTTGCAGGCCAGGTCCCCAGGTGGGGGTACCATGAGTGGTAACAATACACTGATGTTTCTCTTCCTCTCTTTCTCCCTCCCTTCCCCTCTCTCTATAAATAAAATAATAATAATAAAATAAAACAAAGCAAAACAAAATAGTTTAAAGCATTATTTAGTTAAAACCTGAAAAAATTAAAAGTCACATACCTTCAAACAAGAATACCAAAAAGCAAACATGAATAAATAAATAAATTAGAAGCAAAATTCACGAGGTTTAGCTTTTGCATTTGGTCAGCATCAATATTTTACACCAAATGTGATTTATATCTGTTTTACATCAAAACTTAAAAATTTCTACTCTAGAGAATCATTTATAATAAGATTTCTTCAAAAAGCTTTATCCATATTAGGTGTACAATACTGGTCTTGACATGATTTCCTTTGCCTCTAAGACTCCTTTCCTCCCATTCAAAAAGTTTAAATATCAATCATTTTCTCTTGTTATGTAGATGCAAGACACAAATATGCCAATGATTAAAACACAACATTCAAATATGGATTCTAAATACCAATAGACACCAAAACTGAGCACACACACAAATTTAACAAGATAGTCTTTAGTAAAGTCCCATATCCAGACTTCAGCATAAGTACCTTGTTTATCTTAGCCATCAATTTTCCGATATGCTTACTTTTATATCATAAAACTCCACCAAAATGTTCTTTTCTCTAGACTATTATAGATGGTTTAATTAGCAGAAATTAGTCACTTCAAACAATATGCCATGATCTAATAATTTTTTTGGCTAATAAAGAATGAGTTACCGAATTAATAATTAAAATTTTTGAAGCGAATTACTTAAAACTTAAAAGAGTAACAAAAGCACAAGTAAAATAAAGTACACATATAAAGTCATCAACCAGTATCTTAAATAAAATTAAATATCTGAAGTACACTGTAACATAATTATATTGGGTTGAGTTTACTCTAGAAAAATATTTCCTACAGATTAAAACCAAGACTAGAAGAATGCCTAAAGGTAAATATAATTAATAGTCCAGAAACACTTACTAAATTTTGAGAGCTAAATGTCTTACTGGGCATATTATCATTGTTTGACCATAATAATTTTATTAACCCCTTGATGAAAAACTTTTTTTCTCTTCATGGTAGCTTTTGTTTGCAATGTATATAAAATTGGACACTTTAAACCACTTCAACAAATGTGTCAGTGAGAAATCTATGGCAAAACAGACATGTCAATTACTTTTAAGCATGTACATTTTTGGCATAAGAATAAAAATGTGCCCTGACTGGCGTAGCTCAGCTGGTTGGGGGTTGTCTCACAAAGCAAAAGGTCACAAGTATGATTCCCAATCAGGGCACATGCCTGGCTTGCAGGTTCAGTCCCCAGTTGGGGCTCATTTGAGAGGCAACTGATCCATGTTTCTCTCATTCATGGATGTTTCTCTCCTCCTCTTTCTCCTTCCTTTCCCTTATCTCTAAAAATAAATAAATAAAATCTTTTTTGAAAGAAAGGAATAAAATAGTGTCCTGCTGAAGAATTAAGAAAAGGTGGGGCCTAGAGAAAACTATTTGCCCCCAGAAAAAAAGAGGACAGGAAGGATAAAATGAGGAAACAATGATCCACTGACTACTAGCAAAACTATGTAGTCAGTCATATGATATTTTCCCCCAAAACATTAAGAGCTTTAATTGTGGATTTTAGTCTGATACTAAAATGTCTCTTGTGGAGAGGAAAGAAGACAATTCAATTAACCATACAAAGAAACAATCTTTCTTTATATTCTTAAAGACAAATAATATTGTGTACTTCTACCTGTTACAATCTACAACAAATAGAATTCTGTTTGGTTAAAATTCCATTTACCCTTAACAAATGATGTATTTGTTTAAATTAACAGCTGACTGGGAATTTTCAGACAGATTCTGGTAAAACCTCCAGTGTACCAAAGGAAAGCATAAGGCTATCTTAATCCTCCAATATTTTACTCACTTGAGTCAAAAAAAACAAAAAACTTACATATGCCCTGGCTGGTGTGGCTCAGTGGATTGAGCGCCAGCCTATGAACCAATGGGTCACAGGTTCAATTCCCAGTCAGGGCACATGCCTGGGTTACAAGACAGATCCCCAGTTGGGGGTGCATGAAAGGCAACTACACATTGTCTTTCCCTCTCTTTCTCCTTCCCTTTCCCTCTGTCTAAAAATAAATAAATAAAATCTTTAAAAATAAAAACTTACATATGAGTAATTCCCCAACTCCTATACCTATTCCTTTTCCTTTACAGACTATAAACTGAATGAGGTTACAGACCATATAATCTTGTTTACCGATCTATCCATAAGACCTAGGGCATAACAGTGCCTAATAAATATGCAGCATTTGGTAAAATATTTATTATATGAATAAGTCCAAGCAAATTCTATCGAAGAAACAGGCAAAGATATGAAAGAGGACGATGTCCCAAGGCAGAGGATTCAGAGAGCTCCTACCTGCTTAAAGTTCAAAGTTAATTAGAACATGTAGAAGTTATTTTAAATTTTATGACCGACTTAGAGATGCTTGCTTAACATCATGGACTTATTTTTCAGTACATTAAGAAGTAAAACCTTATTCTGACATACACTGGGAGATTAGTGTAAGAAAGATACATTTACAGATAAAGTTCCAAACAGCACAAGTATATACCATGCTCCCAATACTTCCCTTCCAGATAAATTTCATGCCAGACAACACCAGCAATTACTGATCTTTTCTAACTGAAACACAAACTTTCTGCACTAGCAGCATTAAGATATTGGATGATTTCAAATGGGAAAATGTATTTTACAATTTCAAGATAAATAAGCTTCAACTTTTCTGTAACAGTTATTCAACTCCCATTTAATCTATTAGCAAGTATTCTTCACTCATAAAATCTTCAAGCTACTTATCCATATACAATGTGTGTCCAAAGATTATCCATCCAGCCATGTAATATGAAAAATAGAGACATTTACTGAAGAAGATTCAAGATACATTACACATAGGACGATGACACCTCAGTTCTCTTCAAAGTAGGTACCTTGGGACCTCACACAGTTCTCCCAATCACCATCAGCTGTCCTGTCATATTTTCCTGCAACTCATCAACAGTCGGAAATCTCTTTCCTTTCAAAGGCGATTTTAGTTTTGGGAAAAGCCAGAAGTTGCAGGGTGCCAAATATGGGTTGTAGGGGGCTAAGTCACCTGCGTGATTTGAAGTTTCGCCAAAAAACTCTGCATGGGACATGATGCATGAGTGGGTGTGTTGTGATGAGGTGGCCAATCACCAGCTGCCCATAGCTACAGCCTTCTACATCATCCCAACAGTTCTGCAGAGCAATGTTCAAGCTTAACACAAAATTTGACGCAGGTTCATTGCCCTACTCACTTAGTCATTTTGAATGCGATGACCACACAGTACAAATCCTCACTCAATGGCATCTACTGCCCCCACTGACTAGTATAGTGAAGTTCTCACTGTTCACACATGTGCATTCCAGTCCACTCTCCTTGTCTGCCAGTTTACATCGATGTTGCACAAACTGTTCTTGTTCTATTAACAATGTCTGGACTTTCTCTGGACAGAACTCATATGTCATGGATAAAGTATACCAATTTACACATAAAGTGACTTTTTACCAAGACATAAAAGCAATAAAAGGAAAGCAAAAAACAGGTATTAAATAAATACCTAAAATTTTTATAACCTTCTATCATTTACTTACTAGTAATGAAGACAATAAAATAAGGGAAAATTATTTAACATCTTTTGTCAATATTTAAATGCTAGCACTATTTCTTGAGTGATGCCAAATTTGGCATGAAGACTTGTTCTAGTGAAATAAAAGTTCCAGTGAACAAAGATGGTCCAATTTAGTAGGTGAAAATTAAATGAAAATTATATGCTATGATTATAAAGTCTCAGAGGTAGGTGTTTCAACTTTTAATGCAAATCCAAGTATAATTTTAAAAATCTTATATGAAAGGTTTTCTCTTGGGTAATGAGGAGCAGAAAAGAGAGTAATATCACTAAGAACAAAACTGAAATCTTTAGTCCTAAACAATGATCCAAATGTAAGAGATACCTTTGGCCACACAATTTTTTATTTAGGCAGTAAATATGAAAATTTAATGCTGCCTTCATATGAAAAAATAAGTCACTAAGTATCACCTTTCATCTTCTACTATTAAAAGTTTAAGAGACTTTAAGGGATTTTTAAAAGACTAGTCCTATTGTTTTAATTATTTCCATATTCTAATGAATACCAGCTGATAGAAGCCAATACAAAATCCTTTACTAAAGGTGTCAGGGTATTATAGAACAAGAACAGAATAATCCATAATTAATCAGTGACATTATATCTTAAAGCTCAAAGTATTGTGGTTACAGTGTCCAGTGAAACAGTTCCAGCTATCAATTGTAAGCATTAGTGAGCAACTGGTAAAGTAGTAGATCCAGGGTATTGTTTACAATCCTATTATAAAGTCTAATCATTGCTTAATTTACATAAAATCCTGTAATAAATCATTAGAACATGGAAACTGGCTAATTCAGGATAGCTGCTGCAAAAGGCTGCCTGCAAAATGCAATACATTAATTTACTCAAAGTCTATAATAGCTTTTATCATACAAAACCTTGCATTTTTAAAAAATTTGTCCAAACATAATAGAGTAACTGGTTTAGGAGTAACCCTCCCACTATAACCAACTAGAACACTGGACAAAATATATGAAACAATAGTTCTTGGATGCTGGACAACAAACAGCACAGACCGCAATCCCTGAGAGAAGGGAAACATTACCTGAGAACTATGGCATGACTGCTTCAAAGCACTTTCCACATCCAAGCCAAAATAGAGGAACCCAAACGGAGTAGAAACCCAATCAGAAATTCAAATGTGACTTACAGAGGCTGAAGCAGCAGTAATTTCTGGGGCACCCTTGTGTCTTTACTAAACTAAGCTGTATGTACATGCATATGGTGAGATTCTATAAGGATGGACAAAGAAGCAGCACTGGGTAAGGAGCAACTATTCAGGAACTAACTATAAACATAACCACCAGAGTTGATGCAGAAACACTCAGAGCATTCAGTTGAGACCTTATAAGCAGAGCTAAACTAGCCCTAGGGCAAAGGCTCCTCTCTTGATACACCCTAACAAAGCTTTAAATAAAAATAAGCCTGGGAAACATTTGGATAAATACAAAATATTTTTTCCTCTTTAAAAGATAAATTGACTGTTTAAAACGAATATAGCAAAAATGAATTATGGGTTTTACAACTTATATAAAAAGTATGACAGCAGAGGCTGGTGTGGCTCAGTGGATTGAGCATGGGCTGCAAACCAGAAGGTCGCAAGTTCAATTCCCAGTCAGAGCACATGCCTGGGTAGAGGGCCCAGTCTCCCAGTGGGGGGTGCATAAGAGCCAACCACACACTGATGTTTCTCTCCCTTTCTTTCTCCTTCTCATCCCTTCTCTCTAAAAATGAATAAATAAAATGTTTTCTTTAAAAAGTATGACAATAGCACAAAGGATAAGAAGAGGGGGAAATGGAAGTATACATCAAGTGGTATAATATTATTTGAAGGCTGGCTGTGATAAGTTAAAATGCTTACTGTAAACCATAATGCAGCTAGAAAATAAAACAAATAAGTACCGTTAACATGCAAATATAGGAGATTAAATATTATAAATACTTAATCCAAAAAAGGGTAGAAAAAGAAAGAAATAATAGATGGAATAAATAGTTTTGGGAAGGACAAACTTTTTCTCTACTCTCTTAGGTTCAATATTGGAGGCCTGAGAATTGAACTGAAACTAATGGATTACGGTGGGACACGGGCTGGGTGAGGGGATGTTCATGTGCATATGGCTGCACAATAGTGGCTCTCTAAACAGCTGAAGATGGAGCTTATATACCTACTTTAGTATTAGAGAAGGTGAAAAGACTTCTATGAGAAGAACAAACGGGTTTCTAGGGGAATAAACAGGAGATAAGAAAGTCTGTGATAATACTTGTTTATACAGATGTGTTACCTGCTTTTTTTCTTCATGGCCATAAAATTTTCCTGGATTCTTCACAGCCTTATTCCCAAAAGTTTCTGCCCTTAGAGAGATAAGGGAAGCTCCAAGAAGGCTTCTTTCTGTATCTGTTGACTATCAAATGCCTTTATGCACTGAGAAGGGTAGCTCAGTTGGTTGTGGGTCATCAACCAAAGCAAAAGGTCACCAGTTCAATTCCTGGTCAGGGCACCTCCCTGGGTTGTAAGTCCCAGGTAGAGCTGTATACAAGAGGCAGCCTACCAATGCTCCTCTCTTACACTGATATTTCTCTCTTCTTTCTCCCTCCCTTCCTCTCTAAATACATATAAATAAAATCTTTTTTTTAATGGCTTTAGTTTAAAATAATCCTATCAATTCTGGAGTTCTGAGTGCATCCTGCACAATAGAAACCAAATAGCAAATTGGTACACTTAAATCTAACCATATCAATATTTGTTAATAAATGTTAATGGACTTTTTCAAACACACCAATTAAAAGGCAGAAATTGTCAAACTAATTTTTTAATTAATTAATTGATTGATTTATGTTTAGAGGGAAGGGAAAGAAGGGAAGAATAGAGGGAGAGAAACATCGATCAGCTGCCTCTCACACACCCCCTCACTGGGGATGGCCCACAATCTAAGTGTATGCGCTGACCAGGAATCAAACCGGCAACCTTTCAAGGGTTTAGGGCCAGACTACTTTTAAAAAGCAACATGAAACACACTATAAATATAAAGATACAGATAGGTTGAAAGCAGGAGGATGGAAAAAGATGTATCATACAAATACTAGTCATAAAAAGCTATAAAAGCTATATTCATGTTAGACAAAGCAGCTTTGGGGACAGCAAATATTACCAAGCATAGGTGGGACAAATCATTATAATAAAAGGGTAAATTTACTGAGATACAACAACCTTAAAATATATAAGCACCTAAAATCAGAACTTCAAAATATATGAAGCAAAAACTGACAGAACTAAATCTACAAGTGTAAGGATTTAGCAATCTTCTTCCAGTAACTGAAAGAAAAATATGTAAGAATATATAAGAACACACATAAGAAATATGTAATTATATAAATATTGTAATAATTCCATCAACCAATTGATAATCTACCTGCAGGATACACATTCTTTTCAAAGAAACATAAAATACACACCACGATATGCTTCACTGCAAAAGAAATCTCAAAGTCAAAAAAATGAAATCCTACAAAGAATGTTCCCTGATCACAATATTAAATTAGAAATCAGTAACAATAAGCTATCTAAAACAACCCCAAATATTTGTTAACTGAACATGTTTCTAAATAATCCATAGGCAAAAAAATACATTATAAGAGAAATTAGAAAATGTTTTATACTTAATGGTAGAACATAATGAGTGATGCAGTTAAGGCTATGCTTACAAGAAAATTTAGATATCTGTACACTAAAAGAAAAACCTCAATCCTTACCTCATTCATTAAATAAACTTCAAGTGTTTCACAGACCTAAATGTAAAATATAAAACCATTAAACTTCCAGAAGAAAATTTAAGAAACTTTAGCAACCTTAAGATTCTTTATAGTATATGAACAGTATTAACTGTAAAAGAAAAAATAAGTCAGTAACTTCAACTTCATAAAAATTCAGTTTTTCAGTCTCTGAAAGATACTGTTAAGAAAATGAAAAGGCAAATCACAAATTACTAAAACATATTTGTAAAACATGTGATTTACAAAACTTGTGATTAAAGGACTCATATCCAGAATACATATAAAGAATTCATACAACTTAACAAACAAACAAAAAAACCCTAATTTTTAAATAGGCAAAAAATGTGAAAGGACAGTACCTTACCAAAAGAGATAAATGAGTCCTGGCTGGTGCGGCTCAGTGGACTGAGCACTGGCCTGCAAACTCAAAGGTCACTGGTTCGATTCTCAGCCAGGGCACATGCCTGGGTTGTGAACCAGGTCCCCCAGTTGGGGGTGCATGAGAGGCAACTGATCAATTTCTCTCTCACACATTTTCTCTCCCTCTCTTTCTCCTTCCCTTCTTCTCTAAAAGTAAATCAATAAAATCTTTAAAAAGTAAAAGGTAAATGAATGGCAAATAAGCACATGAAAATACAATCATCATTAATCACCTGAAAATCACAAAATAAAACTACACTGATACTACAGACCCGCAAGAATGGCTAAAATTAATAAAGACTACTTCTGGCCAAGATGGAGGCGTAGGTGGACTCACTGTGCCTCCTCTCACAACCAAAATTAAGGACAACAAAGATTAAGAAACAAGAAAACAATCAAAGCTGAGAGAAAATTGAACTGTACGGAAGTCCGACAACCATTCATCCAGACCAGCAAGAGGGGCAGAGTCCTGGCAGGAAAAAATGGAGGTGCGGACCGGGCATGCAGGCAGCAGCAGCTGACAGATCACAGGCGCGTAGGCAGTGGCTAGCAGACCTCAGGCACCGGGTGGCAACTCTGCAGACCCAGTGAGGCCAAACAAGGCGGCTGGCTGACCAGGCGGTACCGCATTTGCGCTCAGATAATCCAGGCGGTCCCACATTCACACTCAGATAATCCAGGCGAAGGGGAAGCAGCAGAAGGGACTAAAATCTGAGAGAGAGCAGAGCAAGCGGCATTGCTCCCTCTCAGACCCCGCCCCCATATACAGCGTCACTACCGAGTGACTGGGCTGCCCCGCCCAGGGGAACACCTAAGGCTACACCTCTCACTACATAACCGCCAGGAATAGACAACAAACAAAACAAAACAAAACAAAACAAAAGCAAAAACGGCTCAAACGGGAGAACAAATCAAAGTCCCAGAGCCAATTCATCTAAGTGACCAAGAGATAGCCAACCTATTAGATGCACAGTTCAAAGCACTGGTTATCAGGATGCTCACAGAATTGGTTGATTTTGCTCACAAATTAGATGAAAAAATGAAGGCTACAATAAGTGAAATGAAGAAAAACACACAGGGAACCAATAGAGATGGGAGGAAAACTGGGACTCAAATCAATGGAGTGGATCAGAAGTAAGAAAGAAACAATCAAACAGAAAACAAGGAAGAAACAAGAATTCAAAAAAATGAGGAGAGGCTTAGGAACCTCCAGGACATCTTTAAACATCCCAACATCTGAATTATAGGAGTACTGGAAGGGGAAGAAGAAGAGCAACAAGTGGAAAACTTACCTGAACAAATAATAAAGGAGAACTTCCCCAATCTGGCAAAGGAAATAGACTTCCAGGAAGTCCAGGAAGCTCAGAGAGTTCCAAAGAAGTTGGACCCAAGGAGGAACACACCAAGGCACATCACAATTACATTAGCCAAGATTCAAATGAAGGAGAGAAGTCTAGAAGCAGCAGGGGGTAAGGGAACAGTCACCTACAAAGGAGCTCCCATCAGACTGTCAGCTGATTTCTCAAAAGAGACCTTACAGGCAAGAAGGGGCTGGAAAGAGGTATTCCAAGTCATGAAAGTCAAGGACCTACATCCAAGATTGCTCTATCCAGCAAAGCTGTCATTTAGAATGGAAGGGAAGATAAAGCGCTTCTCAGATAAGGTCAAGTTGAAGGAGTTCATTATCACCAAGTCTTTATTATATGAAATGTTAAAGGGACTTATCTAAGAAAAAGAATATAAAAAATATGACAATAAAAAGACAGCAAACTCACAGAT
>PVKU01017532.1:0-11208 GCA_004027475.1 Anoura caudifer
AATGTTGAACCATCGTTGCATCCCTGGGATGAATCCCACTTGGTCATGGTGTATGATCTTCTTAATGTATTGTTGGATGTGGTTTGCCAATATTTTGTTGAGGATTTTAGCATCCATGTTGATCAGCGATATGGGCCTGAAGTTTTCTTTCTTTGTGGTGTCTTTATCTAGTTTTGGGATTAGGATGATGCTGGCTTCATAAAAAGAGTTCAGGAGTCTTCCATCATTTTGGATTTTTTGGAATAGTCTGTGAAGAATAGGGGTTAGCTCTTCCTTAAATGCTTTGTAAAATTCTCCTGTGAAACCATCTGGTCCCGGGCTTTTGTGTGTTAGGAGTTTTTTGATTACTGCTTCAATTTCATCTGCTGTTATTGGTCTGTTCAGGCTTTCTGCTTCTTCTTCATTGAGTTTTGGATTATATTTTTCTAGAAACTTGTCCATTTCACCTAGGTTTTCAAATTTCTTGGTGTACAGTTCTTCATAGTAATTTCTTACAATCCTTTGTATTTCTGTGGTGTCAGTTGTAATCTCTTCTCTTTCATTTGTGATTGTATTTATTTGGGTCCTCTCTCTTTTTTTCTTCATGAGCCTGCTTAAAGGCTTGTCAATTTTGTTTGTCTTTTCAAAGAACCAGCTCCTGGATTCATTGATCCTTAGAATTGTGCTTTTAGTCTCTATGCCATTTAATTCTGCTCTGATCTTGGTTATTTCCTTCCTTGTACTTGCTCTGGGCTATTTTTGTTGTTGTTCCTCAAGTTCTTGTAGACATAGGGTTAAGTTGTTTGTTTGAGATGTTTCTATCTTTTTTAGGTAGGCCTGTATCGCTATGAACTTCCCTCTGAGGACTGCCTTCACTGTGTCCCATAAGTTTTGGGTTGTTGTGAGTTCATTTTTGTTTGTTTCCAAAAGCTTTTTGATTTCCTCCCTAATTTCATTCTTGACCCATTCATTGTTTAACAACATGCTATTCAATCTCCATGATTTTGAGAGTTTTGGGTTTTTCCCTTTGGGGCTGATTTCTAGTTTCAGTCCCTTGTGGTTGAAGAAAATGCTTGGTATGATTTCAATTTTCTTGAATTTGTTGAGGCTTGTTTTGTATCCTATCATGTGGTCTATCTTTGAAAATGTTCCATGTGCACTTGAAAAAAAATGTGTATTTAGTTTCTTTGGGATGAAGGGCTCTCTATATATTGGTTAAGTCTGTTTCATCTAGAGTGTTGTTCAATGCCATAATATTATGTTGATATTTCGTTTGGAAGATCTGTCCATTTTTGAGAGTGGGGTGTTAAAATCCCCTACTATAATTGTGTTGCTGTCAATATCTTTCTTGAAGTCATCTAAGATTTTCTTTATGTATTTAGGTGCTCCTATGTTGGCTGCATATATATTTACAATGTTTATGTCTTCTTGGTGGATTCTTTCCTTGAGTATTATGAAGTGACCTTCTGGGTCTCTCTTTATGGCTCTTCTTTTGAAGTCTGTTTTTTCTGATATGAGTATTAGTACCCTGGATTTTTTTTTCCTGTTCATTTTCTTGGAAAATTTGTTTCCAGCCCTTCAGTCTGTGTAGGTCTTTTGTCCTGAGGTGGGTCTCTTGTGGACAGTATATGTGTGGGTCATGCTTTCTTATCCATTCAGCTATTCTATGTCTTTTGATTGGAGCATATAATCCATTTACGTTTAAAGTTATTATTGATAGGTGCTTATTCGTTGCCATTTTAGTGCCTGTGTTCCTCTCTCTCTCTCTCTCTCTCTCTCTTCCTTCCTTTCCTTAAAGCAGTCCCTTTAGTATCTCTTGCAGAACTGGTTTGGTAGAGATGTATTCTTTTAGACTCTTTTGTTGGGGAAATTCCTTATTTGGCCTTCTATCTTGCTTGAAATCCTTGCTGGGTAAAGTTAGTCTTGGTTGCAGGCCTTTGGTTCTCATTACTTTGATTATTTTTTGCCATTCTCTTCTGGCTTGAAGCATTTCCATTGAGAAGTCAGCAGCTAACCTTATCAGGGCTGCCTTGTATGCTACTTCCTTTTTCTCCCTTGCTGCCTTTAAGATTCTCTCTTTGTCTTGGAATTTTGCCATTTTAATTCAGATGTGTCTTGAAGTGGGCCTCTTTGGGTTCCTCTTGATTGGGACTGTGCGTTTCCTGGATTTGTGTGACTTTTTCTCTCATCAAATTAGGGAAGTTTTCCATCATTACATTTTCAAAAAGGTTTTCTATCCCTTGCTCTTCTTCATCTTTTTCTGGTATCCCTATTGTACAGATATTAATATGTTTCATATTGTCTTGCATTTCTCTTAATCCCTCTTCAATCTTTCTGAGCCTCTTTTCCTTTTCTTGCTCTTTCTGGGTGTTTTTTTCTACTTTGTCCTCCAACTCACTGATCTGATATTCTGCTTCATCAATTCTGCTTTTCATTCCTTCCACTGTGTTCTTTAGTTCAGAAATTGTATTCTTCATTTCCTCTTGGCCCTTGTTGATAGTTTGTATTTCCTTTTTCATGTTGATATAGTTTGCAGTGAGTTCATTGTAGTTTCCCTGTAGTTTCTGGTAGCTCATTGTGAGCTCATTGAGCTTCCTGATAACCATTGCTTTGAACTCAATATCTGATGGTTGAGCTGCCTCTGTTTCATTTAGCATTCTTTCTGGTGCTTCCTCCTTTCCTTTCATTTGGGGATTGTTTCTTTGTCTTCCCATTGTTTGTGAGACTCTTCTTGTTAGCCTCAGCTTCTTAAATTGTTTTGTTCTGGCTCCCTGGGTTTATGGTGTGAACTTCTGTCGTAGAATACCTGTGAGATTCAGTGGTGCAGTCTCCTTCAGGTATCCTGGTTATCACAGTTTCCACTGTCTCAGCTGTTGGAATGTCTCCTCTTTGCGACCAACTCTGGTTTTTTCACTGTTCCAGGTTTTTTTTTTTTTTGTCTCATGGGTATTTAAAAAAGAAAAAAATGAAAAGGGAAGAAAAAAGAGGAAGAAGAGATAAAATTGGAAAGAAAGAAATAAGGAATAAAACAGGAAAGAAATAAAGAGAAGGAAAAGGAGCTAAGGGGTAAAAAAGATTAAAATAATGAAAAAATAAATTATTTAAGAAAAAAAAGAAAAATGAACAAACAAACAAACAAAAAACTCTTGCTGTTCTCACACTTGCCAAGCCAGATTTTCTGGTCTTGCTGGCTGCAAAGGCCGAGGGGTGATTGTATTGCTTTTCTCCCTGTTCAGCACTCAGTTATCTTTGGACTAGTCCTCTCACAGCTAGACCCGTACCTCTCTGCACAGGGCCTTGGGCATATGTTCTGTGCCTCCTGGGGAGCACCACTTTCCCGAGTTCATGGGTGTGAGCTTGGTTCTCCTACGCCGTGCACTCACCCCAATTTCATGGGAGTGAGCTCTGGGTTTCCCATGGAATGTGTGCACTCCCTGGGTTCACATGCACGGGCTCCGATTCTGCCACAGATCACTCGCACTCCCCAGGTTCCCAGCGTGGGCCACAGGTCTCTGGTTGCTCAGTTGTCCCTCTGCGTGCAGGTGCCTCTGGCCACAGGTTTCCTGTCACGCAGCCGTCTGCTGTTGTGGGAGCGCCAGTGCCCATGGTCATGCACAGTTGTCTTCATTTGCACATGGGTGTCTTCGGTCGCACAGCCATCTGCTGTCACACGTGGACCCATCTCCCTCCCTAGAGCCCCATAGCAGGCCTGGCAAGTGCCGGCCCCGGGGCCTCAGCAGCCCTGGTCTCTGGTGCTGATCCCTGGGCTCTTATTGTTCTGAAGTACTCTCCTTACTGTTTGATTTTTCAATGTCCGCTACAATCTTCGATCTCCTACTTTCAAATATTCTGTGTTTCTGCTGGTTGACCACTTCGTTTCTCCTGAGATAGGCCAGGTTCCTCTCCCGTGTGCAGGGGGAAATGGAATCGGCTTCCTCCTACTGCACCACCATCTTCCTTCCCCTCATAGTCTTTTTTTATTTCTTAAAATATTCTTATTCTTTTTCCACTTTTACTAATGTTTGCCTAAGGAATTCTGACCTTTTGCAACAGCATGCATGGAACTGGAGACTAGTATTCAAAGTGAAATAAGTCAGT
The DNA here is from genome assembly GCA_004027475.1 of Anoura caudifer. NCBI lineage: Eukaryota > Metazoa > Chordata > Mammalia > Chiroptera > Phyllostomidae > Anoura > Anoura caudifer. Next base: position 4,078 of record PVKU01017532.1, read on the forward strand.
TGATGAAAGACAAATAACGTATGATCTCACTTATAAGAGGAAACTAATGAACAAAAGAAACTAATGAGCAAAATAGAACCAGAGACATAGAATCATGGAATAGACTGCAGCTGGTGAAGGGGAGGAGGAAGGTGGAAACTGTTTGAAAGAAGGAGAAGGGATTCATCAAAGAAGATATAGAAAGGACCCATGGACATGGACAACAGTGTGGGAATTGACTACAGAAGTGTGTGGTGGGGGGACACAGGCTGGGTGAAGGTGGGCTAGGGGAAAACATTGGGACAACGGGAACAGCATAAACAATAAAAGAAAACTTGCTTAAAGTCACCCAGCTAAAGTCAGAGCCAGAATTTGAACTCAGGAGTTTGACAGCAAGCTTGTGATTTTCATCATGATATTTATTGCCTTCTGTCTTCCCACTTTTGAAACTATCTCAGAACTAATATCATTTTTTAAATGTAATAAAAGAAAACAAAGAAACTACATGAAAATGCTAACCATTATTGTCTCTGAGTAATAATGTTATCAGTGATTTTTGAAAAAGTTAATCCATACTAAATACAAATTCCTTTTACAGGGAAAACAATTTATGTGAAAAAAATATGACTCAGGCCTTGGGCTATACTTTTAGCCCAACCAGCCTCTTAGAAGCCAAAGGATCACACCACTGGTCCTGAGCAATAAGTCACTTTCCTTCTCTACATATTAGCCCTTTCAGGGGTTCAAGGATGTTTATGGGGGTAGAAGCTTGGATCAGAAAACATTTAAAGTTGAATCCATATTTGATACCTACTTTTGTCCTTCTCCCAAGCCCCAGCAATTTCTGTGAATAGGGTAAAGATGATGTATGTTCCTTGAGTTTCTATCTATTTAAACCTCACTTGACTAACACATAAAACTATTTCATTAGAAAAAACCTCTGTCCTGGCTGGTGTGGCTCAGTGGATTGAGTGCCGGCCTGTGAACCAAAGGGTCACTGGTTCCATTCCCAATCAGGGTACTTTCCTGGGTTTTGGGCTGGGTCCCCACTAGGGGTACCTGAGGGGCAACCATACATTGATGTTTCTCTCCCTTTCCTTCTTCCTCCCTTTCCCTCTGTCTAAAAATAAATAAACTCTTTAAAAAAAAAACTGCCTGAAATGGTTCAGAATATTAGTTGAGACTAGTGTTGCTAAGGAGATGAAAACAGATTACCAAAAATTATCCTTTTTTTAACCTCTCCTCCAGTCTCCAGGTTCTCAGTCCTCAATACTCCTCCTCCCCACTCTGCAATTCCACTGAGTCATGACCGCAAAGTGCTGAATTCATTCAATTCCATCTACTCCTAGAAAGCATTTCCACCAAGGAAAGGATATTAAATAAAATTCTCATAATTGTAGTAGGTAGATCCATAGAAGGGAAACATTTATTGACACATAAAAAGACAAGCCAATATACTATTGTTATGCACCTTGGGCTCCGTGATTCCCTGATTCCTCCCATTGTATTCTATCTGCTATTCCTCCTATCTGTTTCTCTCTCTCTCTCTCTCTCTCTCTCTCTCTCACAGATCACAGACATAACCATACACATATACAAATATTCAAAGACTTTTGTGTTAATATTTGATATTTATATGCCTTTTTCATTCATGCACTCATTTGAACCTTACCATCGGTAATTATCATACTTAGGTTACAGATGAGGATCTGAGTATGGACAGTAGAAGAGTATGAAGAATAGCAGATAAATGTGTGAAGTGAAACTCAGGAAACTTTCTTTAATGGAGGTTGGATGCTCACTGGAGGGAATGAGGAGATGTGAGAGGGCAGGTCAGAGAAGGCATTCCTGGGAAGAGGGTGAAGTGGGAAGGAAATGAACAAAGAGCCCAGAGGTGTGTGAGTTATAGATGACAACATCGCAGCAGCCAGATCTATTCTTCCTTCACACAGGAACAAAGCAGAGCTGGTAAGGAGGCGGCACAGAAGCGAACCCATTGACAACTGGGGTGATGTCGATGTCCTTTGGGTCGACCACAGGTTTCAAGGTAAACTTCTGTAAAATGGTGGTCAGGAATAAAAACAGCTCCATGCGGGCCAGGCCCTCTCCTGCACACAACCGTTTTCCTGAAAATAACACACACGCAGAATAGATATTCCTTGAACACTCATTTTCTGGATGCCAAAAAGAGAATGTGCACTAATTATATGATTAATGGTTGAATGGGAGGATGGAAGGCAGAATAGTTGGAAAAAACAGATGGAAAAAGGGTGGACATACATTCAATCCACCTAACTAACACCCTATCCACCTTATCTGAACAGGTACCCTTCTTTGAACAAACATGTACTGAGTATCAGCACTATGCCAAATATTTCATTAAGTTTCCACAGCATAAATTCTATTTCAAGTGTCCATCAATCTTTTTGTAGCAACATACATACATTGATTTTACTTTCTGTTCCTAGTCTGATGTTTCAGGATCCTTCTTCACACCTTCTGCTCTTGCTCTAAGTATACCTACTCTTCATCAATCTCCAACACACCCTGAAGTTTTGAGTTCTATATAACACTGTTCTTTTTGGTTGGGATGCTTGTACTTCTCTTTCAGTACCAAGCTCCAAGTTCATTTCTGATTTGGAAGAAGTAAGTCAACTGACTAGAGTGCCAGTGATCTGGCCTAACAGTGAGGCTGTACCATGAGGAGGGAAAGTGCATGGGCATTGGGAGTGGGTCTTCTGGTCATGGACAAAGAGCAATTCTACCAGACCTATAGTGAGCAATACACAAGTTCCAGCTGACCCCCCCAAAAAATATCCTGTCCTCTGAAGAACAAAAGAAACAAATTTGTATTACCTGCTGAGAAAGGCATGAAGTAGTCACTCTTCTTAAAGTTGCCTTTCTCATCCAGGAAGTGGCTGGGGTCAAACTTCTCTGGGTTGGGGAATTCTTTGTCATCATGCAGTACAGAAGTCAGAGATGTTACTATGGTCGTGCCCTGGAAAGAAGAGAAGATAAACTGAGTTATGAAAAAGTCATAGAGCTGGAAGAAAGGTCGCAAGTCAGTTAGTCGAAAATTATGATCTATAGATGAGGAATCTTAGGTCCAAAGAAGGGTAGTGGCATTTGGAGCCAGAAAGAACAAATAGTAAACAATCATCTGTTTAAGACCAGTGGCAGTGATGTTGCTAATGTGAATTCCAATAGCATTTGAAGAATGGAGTCCATGGGTCCTAGGATGTCTAACCTAAATCAGTCCTGCTTTTCACCATGTTTGGACACTGGTGCATGACCCCACCAGCTACTTTATTTTACACTTAAATCTTCACTCACCTCATATATGGATTATGGTTTGAAATGGAAGTCTCTGTTGGAGCTTAAAATGTCTGGAGTTATCTGTTTATGGGGCTTTTATGAATAGATATCTAATCTAATTTTAAAAATCCATGATAATAACAGTAAGTACAGTAACAACTATTAGTGCTATCATTGCCATGTAGATTGTCTTAATTTAAAAACATAGAAACAAAGAACACACTGATGGTTGCCAGAGGGCAGAATGGTAGAGGGTTGGATAAAAAAGGTGAAGAGCAATATAATCAATAATAGTGTGATAACTTCGAATGGTGACAGATGGTCACTAAACTTAATGTGGCAAGCACATCATAAGACAAATAAATGTTGGATAGTCACAAGGATATAAAAGTACAGCATAGGGATTATAGTCAATAACATTGTAATAACTGTTATGTGGTGCCAGGTGGGTACTGGAATTTCTGAGGGAGGAACACTTTGTAAAGTATATGATTGTTTAACCACTATGCTAAACACCCAAAGCTAATACAAAATAAGATTGAATGTAAACTGTGAACATAGTAACAAGCAAAATAGAACCGGAGACATGAAAATACAGAATAAACTGGCAGTGATCAGAGGGGATGGGGAGAGGGCTGATGGGAGAATGAAGGGGAAGGAGCAAGTCAAGGAAAATGAATAGAGGACTCATGGGAACAATGGAGTGGGGATTAATGGTGGGAGTGGGGTGGGATGGGGCAGGGGAGGGCAATGGGGACACAGGTGGGACAACTGTAACTGAACAATAATAAAAAATAAAAAATTAAAAGATACAAGGACAAAAAAGAAAGAAAATAAAAAAAATGTTGAGTTAGTATGTTATATACCTGAAATTAATATAAAATTGTATGTCTATTATTTTTAAGTATATTTTATTGATTGTGTATTATAGTTGTCCCATTTTTTCTCCCCTTTATCCCCCTCCCCCCTGTAATCCCCTTCTCTCCAGCAATCCCCTACCTTAGTCATGTTGATGGGTGGTACATATAAGTTCTTTTGCTTCTTCTTTTCCTATACTATTCTTAACCTGTCTATTTTGTGACCACCAATTATGCTTCTTATTCCCTGTACCTTTATTGCTCATTTTCCCCTCATTGCCTACCCACTGATATCCTTCCCTGTGATCCCCATTTCTGTGATTCTGTGCCTGTTCTACATGTTTGCTTAGTTTGTGTTTATGTTTGTTTTTAGGCTCAGTTGTTGATGGTTGTAGTTTGTTGTTATGTTACTATTCATAGTTTTGGTCTTTTTCTTAGATAAGTCCCTTTAACATTTCATATATTAAGTCTTGGTGATGATGAACTCCTTTAATTTGACCTTATCTGAGAAGTGCTTCACCTGCCTTTCCATTCTAAATGATAGCTTTGCTGAGTAATATAGGTTGTAGGTCCTTGCTTTTCATGACTTTGAATACTTCTTTCCAGCCCCTTCTTGCCTGTAAGGTTTCTTTTGAGAATTAAGCTGCTAGTCTTATGGGAACTTTGTAGGTAACACTTTCCTTTTCTCTTGCTGTTTTTAAGATTCTCTCCTTACCTTTAATCTTGTATAATTTAATTATGATGTGTCTTGCTGTGTTTCTTCTTAGATCCAACTTCTTTTGGACTTTGTAAGCTTCCTGGACTTCCTGGAAGTCTATTTCCTTTGTTAGATTGGGGAAATTTTCCTTCATTATTTTTTCAAATAAATTTTCTATTTCTTGGTCTTCCTCTTCTCCTTCTGGCACCCATACAATTTTCTGGGGGTTTGATTTGTTCTTTCTTTGGGCCATATTTCTTGTTCTCAGTGCCCGTTAGGTTGTAAGGGGCAGAGTTTAGAAATTCTCCAGTGGGGGGTAACCAGGTCAATGCATTTTGGTGCTGATTGCCTGGTGGGTAGGTTTGTGTACATGCTAGGACCTTGTGGGTCTCTCCAAGGAACTATCTTGTGAGACTGTGAGTATCTCCCCTTGCCACAATCCTCTCCAGATTTTACAGCTAGAGGTTTTGAGGATTTCTTTTCCCATGCTGGATCCCTGGGTTGCACTGTCTGTCTCACTCCCAGTTGTTCCATCTGGTTTATCTGCACACAAATATGGGACTGACTGGTCCACCAGTCACCACCTTGCCTGCCCTGGTTCACCAGCTGCAGCCTCATCCACCTGGTCCTCTGCTACTGCCTTGCCACATGTCCTCTCCATCCCTGCTGCTGGCCTCTGCCCCTCCTACCATTCTGAATGAATGTTTCTTCCTTAACTCCTTGGTTGTTGGACTTCAATACAGTTCAATTTTCTGGAAGTTCTGATTGTTTTTGTTTTTTAAATTTGTTGTTGTCCTTTTTTTTTTTGTGCAAGGAGACAAAGTGTATCTATCTATGCCTCAGGCCATTTTGGCTGGAAGTAGAAACAATGTTAAAACTAGAAAAAAATCATCACTTTGCAACAATTCAGTTTAGGATTATTAATTCAGTCAAGTGTTATCAATTAATGTTAAAACTGTTGGCTGAATAATTGGAAAGCATGATATTCACAAAGTCCTAAAGAACCATGCTATAGAATTTTATTAACGAAGTGTAAAAAACAGAACCTCTGCCATGGAGAGATGTGGCAGATACCACTTTATTAGGTGAGGAACATAGCATAGCCAATAATGGGGCAAGTGACATTATGTGTCCCAACCCCCATCCCCCCAGTGAATTCCAGTGGGACACATAGAGCACGTATGTAGGTCTTTTGCTAAGACTGTAATGGGAATCTAAACTCTAGGAAACAGTCGCACAAAACCAGCCTGAGGAATATTTTCCATGACTACTGCTCTAGACCCTTCATAAAATTATATGCATTGAACGGAATGAAACAGAGTAAAGGGAACAGATAACAGGAGACTAAAGGGAAAAGATAACCAAATTTTATGCTTCTTCCTTGCCTGGATACTGAATTGTCAAGAATGGAAAACTATAAAAGATATTCTAGGAAAATTATGGAAATTTAAATATAGGCTGTACATTAGATAATATTGTTTTATCAATGATAACTTTTAAGTATGAATGCTATTACTTTTTCATATACAAAAATCACTGCTAGTGGGATAAGTTAACTGAAATATTGAGGTAGTGACTGATAAATAGATAAATATAAAAGTAAATCTATACACAATTTATATATTATATGTATGTATATGTTTTAGATTAAAATTTTTTTGTCATGCAAAGTAGGGGCAAAATTCCCTCAAGTTTCTCATATAAAAGGTCTGTAACTCTGGGTTTAAAATTATTCCCTTGAGTGTGTGTGCATATACAGATGTATATATACATATCTCCTCACTGGAGGATATTTTTCTTTTTTTGTTTTAAATTATATTTTATTGATCATGCTATTACAGTTGTCCCATTTCTCCCCCATCATTCCCCTCCACCCTGCACACCCACTCCCACCCACATTCCCCACTTTAGTTCATGTCCATGTGTCATAAGTTCTTTAGCTTCTACTTTTCCCACACTATTCTTGCCCTCCCCCTGTCTATTTTCTACCCACCATCAATGCTACTTATTCTCTGTACCTTTTCTCCCTCTCTCCTCCTCCCACTCCCCTGTTGCAAACCTTCCATGTGATCTCCATTTCTGTGTCCTGCTCCTGGTCTAGTTGTTGGCTTAGTTTGCTTTTGTTTTAGGTGTGGTTGTTAATATTTGTGAGTTTGCTGTCATTTTACTGTCCTATTTTTTATCTTCTTTTTCTTAGATAAGTCCCTTCAACATTTCCTATAATAAGGGGTTGGTGATGATGAACTCCTTGAACTTGACCTTATCTGAGAAGCACTTTATCTG
>PVKU01017533.1:0-11204 GCA_004027475.1 Anoura caudifer
CAAAATTTTATTGGTGTGAAGGCGCACCATTGGCAAATTTAATTAATAACAAAAATAAAATAAAATTCTAAGGTTTAAAAATAAAAAATATAGATAACCACCTTATGAGATAATACCTCATGTCCATGGCAATAATTTTTCAAATCTAGAAGAAAATAAAGATTTTTCAATCATTATATAAATTGTGAAAACTTATATGTTGGAGATGTAGGAGCCCATCAGCAAACAAACACAAGCCTGCTGAGACATGTGATGTCTGTACAGAAAGTCCTTCCATTGTTAATATAATGAGAATGGTTTGCAAGACATCACTATAACCTAGCAGCCAAGGACGTTGGAAAGGAATGCACATACATGAACAATGCCGACTTCACAGTACTAGTCAGTAGAGGCAGTAGACACCATTGAGTGAGCACGTGTACTGTGTGGCCTTGCATTCAAAATGACTGAGCAAGTAGAGCAACAAATCTGCATCAAAAATTGCATTAAGCTTGAACATTCCCCCACAGAAACTATTCAGATGATTGAGAAGTCCACAGCTATGGGAAGCTGCTGATTGGAGGCTTCATCACAAAAATGCAACTGCTCATGTATCATGTCCTCTGCAAAACATCAAACTGCCCAGGTGACTCAGCCAGATTTGGTACCCTGCAACTTTTGGCTTTTTTCCAAAACTAACATCACCTTTGAAAGGGAACAGATTTTAAACCATTGATGAGATAAAGGAAAATACCCTGGGGCAGCTAAAGGCAATTGAAAGAACTATGTGAGGTCCCAAGGTGACCACTTTGAAGGGGACTGGGGCATCATTGTCCTACATACAATGTTTCTTGTATCTTGTGTGTTCTCCAACAAAAGTCTCTATTTTTCATACTGCATGTCTTCATACCTTCAGGACAGATCTTGTATGTACAGTGCAGAGGAAAAGCAAGCAAATGGCTCAGAAGTGATCATATGTCATTACTGCCTGGAGAAAGCCTTCAGTGCCAACACAGAGAGCAAAGAAAAAGAACTGTGTTGCACAGCCAGTGTAAGAAATTTTCTTGTTTTGGGAAAAGAAAGTAGCCAGAGTTTGGGCAGCAGTCACTGTGGAGTAACAGAGATCGAACTAGGACAAATTTCTGAGAAAGAAATACATAGGTGTGTGAAGTCTGGGATCTATTTTAATGACAACCAACAGGCTGACATTTCCTACCAAAGTGACCACGTAGATAAGCAAGAAGTGTGAGAATAATGCAATCTGTTCTTCTGGAGATGCTCTGAAAATAGTAGAGTAAACTCAGACACCTCTGAGTAATCCCCATACAGCTCACTCTTCAGAACTAAGACCTATCTAAGGAAATATGAGTAAGAGAATGATTTTGAAGCCTCTGGAAAGTCTTGTCAACTTTTGGTTCCTGATGTTTCCAGTGAGAGAAAAATGCTACTAGAAAATGAGGTTTTCTTGGCAACAGATCTGACAGAATAGATTTATGCTTGGAACTACCCAAATATATTATATTTAATTTTTTCTAGTGTATTTAGTGTCATTATGATATGGGATTTGCAGATGGGCAAATATTTCTGGAACAGTGATGTTGGTCATCTTGTGCTGTTTGTTTAGAGCTTTGGAATCAGATGAACTGAATTCAAATTTTAGTTTGTCAGTCTAAAACAATCGAAGGTAACTACCTCCATTTTCAATGTTCTGAAGTCTTCTGTTAAATGGGAGACACTAATAACATACTAATAATACCTACTTTATAGGATTGTTGCGAGGATAACATGAAACTGAGTGCAAGAAGCAAGTGTTTACAGTTTCTAGAACATCTAAATGCATTATAAATGTTAGTCAAATAAATAAACACATTTTAAAAATTTACTTCTGGTTTAAGAATGGAAACTTGAGTGAAAACTTAGTTCAACTGCTTTTCTTACAACACAGTGCAGTTATTTGACTATTTTAAGGCATTCTGCTCTATAAATGACATTAGGAAATGGGATTATGCTTTCATGGGGCAGAATGAAGCATCAGTCATAAAGAAAGCCATCCAAAATGATAAATTCAATTCTTAGCTCCTACACTAACCACACACTGTTCAATCTCTGCCCCCTACTTTATTTACCACTGATCTCTAATTGCTAGTAGGTTGCTAGGAGCTCTGCTCCTTTGTGACAGTCAAAGCCCAGCATGTCTTTTTCCTTTTACTGTCAGGATATGTATCTCAGATACATAAATTGTTCTCTTTATGAAGAAATTTTATAGTTGAAGTACAAGATTAACTTTTTTCTAAGAAGTGTCTTTTCCTTATATATATTGTTAATCAAACATAAGTCATTAATACAAATAAATTGGGCAAAGCAATCTGATTTACTTAGGTTTTGCTTTTCTGCTCTTTTAAATAGTTATAAATGGGCTGGTGTATCTCACCACACCATGCCCCTCTCTTTCCTGGAGAGTGAATAAGAACTTTATTCTCTACATTTTCTTCTCTTCGTGAATTCTTTCACAGCCAGGGTCACCGATCACCCTAACGTTTAGATGACCCATAAGGGGACATTCTCTATTTCTCCCTCTCTTCCAGCCTCCTGGGACTTGCAACTAGGGGAACAGTGGGCAGCAGAAGCTCAACCTGGGCTAGCCCCCTAACCTTGTCTCTGGGAGGTTCAGAGAGAGAATTCTAAACATTCTCTGTCTCTCTGGACTCTAAGGACAGCTTCCTCCTCACTCATCTTCACAGCCAGCAATCGAACTTAGCAACTCAACAAAATCATGCCTGGACTCTGAAAGTCACCAGAAGGCCTTAAGGAGTTAAGATTGACTTTGAAGACAGTAAGAGGCCTTGGAGCAACAGCCTGGTACCTTGCTTGCTCACGTGGTTCATGGCACTCTTTCCAGGTTGTGTCTGGTCAAATATCTTGTATCCTTCATTCAACAGAGCATCCAAGCTCTGGAAGATTCTTTCCACAAATGGCCTCCAGCCACAGCTCTCACTTTTTGGGCTGTCCAATTTCACCTTCTTCCCCTTAAAAACCCATACCTGGACCCATACCAGGGACAACTCTACTTCCCTAGCCTGCCTGAAGTAGTTACAGAAGAAGAGACCTTTGTCCCTTTTCTCCAAAACAAGGACCTGGCCAGGTCATGAAGAATAAAACATTTCAAAACCACAGGAGGGAATAAAAGGATAAAGTCAGCCCCAGTTGCTATTGTGGCACCATTTGCCTAGCAGGCCTATGACCTGGTTAAACATGACTGCTATTTTCCTCTTCTGAGCTTGTCCCCATGACTGGAAATTACTGGAAAGCAAGAACAGAACTAACCTCTCCCTATAGCCACAGGTGGAAAATAACATTTATTTTTAAAAAATAATAAATAAATAGCAAAAATGATTAATATCAAACACTAAGGAGGTACATGGATAAAATCTAAATTTATAATATATTGGAAAAATTTAATCCAAGTGGAAAGAATTTTACATAATAATTATGAGTTTCATTTCTTTATTTAACTTCTATTACTTACTTACTTAATTCATTTAGAGAGAGGGAGCAGGAGGGAAAAAGAAAGGGAGAGAAACATGGATGTGTGAGAGAAACATCAATCGGTTGCCTCTTGCATGCCCTCATCTGGGGACCTGGCCCGCAGCCAAGTCATGTGCCCTGACAGGAATCAAACCAACAACTTTTCGATTTGCAGGTTGGTACTCAATCCACTGAGCCGCATCAGCCACAGTGTGGCTTCTGAACTAATAAAAAATATTCCTTCCCTTCAATGAACTTAGTATCATATTAGAAGTCATTTTTACTTAGAAATTTTCATAAAATTCAAATACAATCGAGTTAGAAAAACTGAAACTGGCTTAACCTCTGTTACTATATTTTTATGAAGTCAAAATGTTTTACTAGTTAAATGTATAGCATTTTAATCACATTGATCTGAGCTTTAATCCATGTCCTGCAACTCACTAGTTAAGTCATCTTGGGCACATCATTTGAATTCCACAAGCCTCTGTTTTCTAGTTAGAAAATGTCTTAGAACATCTATTCCACAGGATTGTCAGAAAGATTAAATGATGTATATAAAATAAAGAGAATATGTGGCATCTGAGAAATAGAAAGTGCTCAACAAATCATGAATATATCAGTGATTGGACAGGAAATAATTTGCTAAATTAAGAAAACTATTTACACAAAACTTTTAAAACCCATTACTTTACTTGAGAGATTCCAAAAGAAGCTTCATCAAAGAATCTTAATAGCTGATTGGTCCTTGAAACTTTTAAGACTCTCACCCACAGAAGAGAGACAAAAACCCTGAAGACAAGGCCAGGTGCTGGCTCACTCTAAGGAAGCTTTCAAGAAAGGGTAGGTAATAATTAAAATGCTCACAGTATATATTAGACTTATTTATCTGAGTTCACTCAATAAGTAGATTTATTTATTTTTAAGTCCCATTACTTCATTTCTACTTATCAGTATCAAAAGAGGATCTTAGACTGGGTCTTCATTTTGAACTTTGAGAAATATCTTACTCTTTATATCATGCAAAGACATAACTAAAAATCCCTCCTACACATTACCTGCCCTAAGTTCTAAGTCCTTTGATCTGGCCATATAGTTATTACTTTTTTTAAGATTTTATTTACTTATTTTTAGAGAGAAGGGAAGGGAGGAACAAAGAGTGGGAGAGAAACATGGATGTGAGACAGAAACATTAACTGGCTGCCTCTCATTTGTGTCCCATTGTGAGACAAACCCGCAACACAGGCATGTGCCCTGGCTGAGAATCCAACAGGCAACCCTTCACTCTGTGGGACAATGCCCAACCAACTGAGCCTCATGGGTCAGAGCCATATAGATATTCTTAAAGTCAAGCAAGTAGATTAGAAAAATAGATACAAATGTATGATCTTTTTGAAAAAGGAAAAGACCCTAGAGGTCAATTAGGTCAGTGTTTACCAAACTTCCCCATACCTCAGCATTACCTAGGGGAGCTTTTGTTTTCCTTTGCTTTTATACTGATTCTTGGATCACACCTCATCCTTAATTAATCTGAATATTGAAAATTGTGTATTGGTGAGATGAGTGTGGAGAAGCATTTATTTATGTTTAAGATGCCCAACTGACTCTAATGAAGTCCGTCCTGTGTAGAAATTTGAGGACCATTGAATTTGGTCTTGCTGCTTCCTGGCAGAATAGCATTCTCACTCAAAGGCGATCAAAGTCATCTTTAAATACAAAGGTTCTTCTGAAAGGATATTTTTTCATTCTTTATTGCATTTTTTCACAAATAAAACTTCCAGGAATTTCTGTCTTTATTCAACACAAATATGTAATAAATCTAGTGTTTTTTTTTTTTAATTTTTGGATGTCAGTGGACACCAAAACTAGATTACTATTTGGTATCAATATTTACACAAACTAGGTTCATCCCACCATACCCAAGCATTCCTTTATTTTCTTTATATTTCCATTTTTATATCAATTTTATCTTGGCTTCCAAAGGCATTTTGAAGAATGGCACACAGTAGAGAGTATGTTTTATATACAGTATGAAGTCTTGTTCTAGAACATTTGAAAAAGCCTCTAAGGTTTGATGAAACCCCAATATTATAAATAAAATTTTGTGCATTTATAGGAGGGGTAAGTTTATAATTTACATCAGAGTCCAAACACAATTCCTAACTTGAAATGACTAGGAAAAAAATGTGACAAGTTATGCACCTGCTAAGTCAAGAATAATTAGATGATGAACACGAACAGCATGTGAGATTTCTTTAACTCTTCACATTTACAAAGTACCCTCTCATATGCATTGCTAGTCAACTAATATCATAGTAGTTTGTACACAATTTGTATTATATTTATATTATTTCTTTTAGAATCTGTAGTGTATACTACCAAACACATTTTATAAAATACATTAGAATATCAAGTACTTTAATTCTCTCGAACTGTTCACACTTGATTTTTTACTTAACTCTATTAATCTTTAAATATTTATATACTTAACTCTGCTAGCACTTACAATGTCTCCCCAATATAGTTTTTAAACATATTTGAGTTTCTTATTTTTACACATACTTTTCACAATCTCCTCTAATTTTTTTCATTTTCCAATCATATACGTTCCTCATAGTACTTTTCACAGAGTTGCTATGTGGACTAAATGAGTTAATGCATGCCAAACACAGTACTATATATGTCAGCTAACATCATTTGATCTTATATGAATTGAGAAACTAACTACAACTTAAATAGCAACAGTAGCAATAAAATTAGTTCTGCCCACAAAAAAAAAAAGGAAAGCTGTAATCCTTTGCAGAAAAACAAAATGTAAAAATCTCACTTGGTTTGGAGAGAGTAAATCGTTACTGAGATATGAAGGCAGCTGTCCCTCAAAAGTGTAAGAGCAGCAGAGTCTCCTAGAGATAATTAGTGTAACTTTACAGTCCAGAAACAGGATTAACAACACTTATTCAGTAAAAAGACCTGAGACTCCTACACTCAGATGTAGAGATGATCAAACTTCAGATTTTCAAAAATAAGGAAATATATGTAATTGGATTTTGCTGTGGTGATTCCTGGAAAGGAAACAGGAATGGTCCTTCGTCTATGAATGATAGACATCCAAATCATTATGGCATAAAATCAAAGATAATTCTTGAGGAAGGACTAGAAAATGCTGAGTAGAACTGATCCTAAGAATCAAAGTATCATCTCTAAAAGAATCTGACTTTAAAGGAGTGAGACTGTTCTTCAAAAGAAGGAACAGAAACATAGAACTTTCTTCCTTGAATATTATAGCACCTTTGCAGCCAACTTTATCAACAGTAGAACAATTTTATCCACAGGAAATTTAGGTTTAATTGTCCTCAGTGACTATTCAATGTTCCATAAGAAACAATGGGCATATGGGCATAATTAGGACCATATCTGTAGAAGTCTCTGGTTTACTTTATAATTAAAAAAAAAATACTAACTAAAATAACTGCCACCTTGCTACTCAGGCAGATTGGAAAATAAGTTTAATCTGGCTTGAAAAATAAAAAGATAGCATCTCTGATTCTGGCCAACATGAAGTAATAGGAACCACTACTCTCCTGTCTAAATTAATAACAAAAGAGAACTTTCTCTCACTGTCACTCTGTCTCTCTCTCTCTCTTTCTCTCTCTCTCTTTCGCTCCCTCTCCTTCTTTCTCACCCTCTCCCTCTCCCTTTCTCTCTCTCTCCTCACCTCTCCTGGTAGTAGGTAATGAAGAACCTAAAAGATGGGAAAGAAATGTGGTGTTAACCTAAAAATAAACAGCCAAAATGAGAGGCAAAGAGTGTTCATTTGGGATTACAATTTTTTTGAAAGAGTTGCAATTCAGAGAACACAGATTCAGTCAGAAACCTAAATAGTGCCCCAATTATGGGGGAGGGTGCTATAAGGAAAGGAAGGGAACAATATAAAGAAATTTCTATTTGTGCCAACAAACTGAGTTACACTTTAACTATTCATGGTTGGTTTTCTGTCAGCAGAAAGAGTTTATAATCATCTGTCCCTAGTCAGGGTGTCTGCTGTCCTATTAGCTTTGCAAAGAGTTCTTTGTAAGACTCTGCTGTTTGGCCCACTCCAAAGGTTATTTTGCCCAGTGTAAGCATTCCAGAGTTTCAAAGAGCAAGATATACAAGGCAGTTTTCTAGAATGGTTACTTTGGCTCCATTTAAAAATGGATCCACTTATGTCAACTTTTCATGGTGATAAGCCCAAAGATAGCCCAGTTCATTTCATTGAGAGCAATTTTAATACTTCAAATTGTAGTTAAAAATTATCCCACAAATAAAAATTCCTGGCTGATTTACTAGGTAGTTCTACCAAACATTTAATTGAAAAAAATAACAATTGTACATAAACTTTTCCAAGGGGTTTTCAGTGAGGGAATACATACTAATTTATTCTATGAAGCCAGTATACAGGTGGCATTACACCAGAATAAGGTGTCTCTGTTATGTATATGTGCAGGTGAGAGGAGGAGCTTAAGTTATAAAAAGTCACAGTTGTAAAATGTTTCATTAAAAAGTTAAAAATCAAAGTTCTAGCGAGATAAAAGTTTTTTCAACAAGCCAAGCACCATATTGGTGTTAAATAAAGTAGAATTCAGGATATTGCACTTGTAGGTATAACAAAGAAATACAGCTATATTAATAAAATATGTGACTAAATGGCATACATTATATAATACAATAAATCAAAAAATATTACAAAAATTACCAAAGACACATAAACAGTACTTAAACACATCCAGTTTCTGAAATAACAAAAAGCAAAAGTTAGTGCTACTAGAGAGATTTCAATAAAATTATTAATACATTTGAGTTAATAAATACCAGTACAATATTAAATCTTATGGAAAAATAAAGCTGTTTCTGAGTCACTGCTACATAATCTTTACCTCCAAGTCTTTGGAGTCAGAAAGTTCTGTGTTCCAGCTCTAGCTATGGTTGTTACTGGCAATGTAAAATTAAAGCACATTACCTAACGTTTCTAAGATACAATTTCTATACTTCTAAAACATATTAATCTAAATTAAACATTCAATATGTATATAACATCACTTTCATGATAGTCTGATTTGAGGAGTAAAAACTTAGACATGAGTACTTTTTACATGATTTATAATTCTCATGGTGCCTCAATTACCTTATTTGAAAATAGTGATAAAAATTACCTATGGTTGGGGTGCTGGACTGGGATGGGAGTAAAAGACAGAAAACTGTACAAGAACAACAATTAAAATTTAAAAAATGTTTAAAGTAAAAAAGAATAAATAAATTCAACCAAAAAAATTACCTATGGCATATAGTACTTGTCCTTTACATATCATCTTTCATTTATTATAAAGTGTATTATTTTTATATTAAGAAGAATGTGGGAAAATAAAAATTAGTAGAATGTCATTGACACACACTTTCCATGTGAAAAATTGCTTCCCTAATAATATATGATGGGTTCCCTTTCATAAGAGTTGTAACTCTAAGGATAATAGCCCTCTGAATATAAACCTGGATTTTTAAAAAAGAATAGGCTTTGTATTCAAAAGTGTTCTATGTGACCATTACCATTCCGCTTTGCCAGCTATGCAGTGAAAGTTATCTTTTCCAAATAAGTATCAGCTTAGTTGCCTTATAGAATAAAAACTTAAATAATAGTTCACCTAGACCAATATTACATATGTAATATGTTATTACATAACAACAGCTTTTAATATTTACTTCTTAATCAAAGTCAAATTGAAATTAAAATATTATTACCATATCATAAAGAATATATATGATTTGTGTATTCTAAGCAAATAAGGTAATGATGTATAGACATATATTGTTAAAAATTATTTTGTAAAAGAGAAAACTATTTGTTGCTATATATAAAATGTCTTTGATATAGTAATTTTACACAAACAAAAATAACTTGGTTCCTTATAATATGAATTTGCCTGCTATATAATGATTTTACAAATACCAGTGAAAGAATCATTTCCCCATAATAATCTTTTCACAGCATCTTTCACATCTTGGTTTCTCAAACTATATATTAGAGGGTTTAGCATTGGTATTACAAGTGTATAGAGCACAGCCACAATCTTGTTTTGCTCTGGTGAAGAGATGGCTCCAGGTTGAGCATACATAAAGAACACTGTCCCATAGAATAAACTTACTGCTGCTATATGGGAGCCACAAGTAGAGAAGGTCTTACTTCTGCCATGGGTTGAGGGGATCTTCAGGACAGTGGAGAGGATATAAGCATAGGAAACCAGAATGACAGTTGTGGTGGTGATGATGATAAAACCAGAGAGAATAAACAATACAATCTCATTTACAAAGGTGTCAACACATGAGACCTTGATCAGGGATGGGACATCACAGAAAAAGTGGTCCAATCTGTTTTCTCCACAGAAATGCAGACTGAAAGTAAAACTTGTCTGGACTATGGAGTTGATGCTTCCACAGATGTAAGATCCAGTTACCAACTGAACACAGACTTTTTGGGACATGTGCACAGGGTAGAGGAGAGGGGAACAAATGGCAGAGAACCGATCAAATGCCATGACAGCCAGAAGAAAGCCTTCAGTTGTGACAAACAGGGCAAAGAAGAAAAATTGGGCTGCACAGCCATTGTAAGAAATTTTCTTTTCATCAGACAAGAAGTTGGCTAAAGCTTTGGGAGCAATAACTGTGGAGTAGCAGAGATCTAAAGCAGACAAGTTTTTAAGGAAGAAATACATTGGTGTTTGAAGTCTGGAGTCCATCTTAATGACAATTATCATGCTGACATTTCCCACCACGATGACCATGTAGATCAGCAAGAATACAAAAAATAAGAGGATCTGTAGCTTTGGAGGGGTTCTGAACCCTAGTAGAATAAACTCAGTCACCTCTGAGTAATTCCCATTAAGCTCATTCTTCATAGCTGAGATATAGATGGAACTAAAGAGATGGTAAAAATGAAAGAAATGAGTAACAAGAATACTTGTTTTAGTAAAAATAACTAGGAACCAGCATGGAAAAGTATTTGTTGTATGTCATATTGTTCCCAATACTTTACAAAACACCAATGAACAGAAAGGATGGTTTACTACAAGTAGAAACAGTCTCACAGATACAAAGTGATGGTTGCCAGAGGGGAGAGGGGTTAGGGGATTGGGTAAAAAAGTTGAAAGGATTAAGAAGTATAAATTGGCAGTTACAAAACAGTCATAGGGATGTAAAGTACAGCATGGGGAACATAGTCAATAGCGTTTAATAACTATGTATGGTGCCAACTGAGTACCTGAACTATGAGGGGGATCACTTTGTAAAGTATATGATGGTCTAACCACTATGCCGTACCCCTGAAACTAATATGAAATAATAGTGAATGTAAATTATAATTAAAAGCTAAAATTTTTAAAAAGAATGAATTACTATTTTTAAAAAGTCTTCCTAGTGAATATGCAATTTCATTGGTTAGCTTTTACGTATATTTATTTACAAATAATACAGATTTGCTAAACATAAATAAATTATTTACAGAGAGGTGTGCTTTGTGGAAGGGAAGATTCTAGGAAATATCTAAAAACAAGAGTTGTTTTCTTTTTCTTTATTGATTTATTATCAGTTTACTGCCATTGAAAGCTGCCTCCTTTAGTGGAGGATAATTCTCACAGATATTACAATCCAATTAAGGTTATATTTAAAGT
>PVKU01017534.1:0-11201 GCA_004027475.1 Anoura caudifer
AGATTGGGAAGTTCTATTATTTGTTCAAATAAGTTTTCAACTTCTTGCTCTTCCTCTTCTCCTTCCAGCACCACTATGATTCGGATGTTGAAATGTTTAAAGATGTCCTGGAGGTTCCTAAGCCTAGCCTCATTTATTTCAATTCTCGTTTCTTCCTTTTGTTCTGGTTGAATGTTTATTTCTTCCTTGTGCTCCAAATTGTTAATTTGAGTCCCAGTTTCCTTCTCTTCATTGTTGGTTCCATGTGCATTTTCCTTTATTTCACTTTTCATAGCCTTCACTTTTTCTTCTCTTTTTTGACCATACTCAACCAGTTCTGTGAGCATCCTGATTACCAGTGTTTTGAACTGTGCATGTGATAGGTTGGCTATTACTTCATCACTTAGTTCTGTTTTTGGAGCTTTGATCTGTTCTTTCATTTGGGCCATATCTTTATGTCCCAGTGCACCTGTTGCCTAATAAAGCGGTGGAGCCATAGGTTTTCACTAGGATGGTGACCCAGGTCATTGGGTGTGGTGCTGTCTGTGGGGGAGGGGTCCCAGAGGGAACAATGCTGCTTGCTGGGCTCTTGGCTGGCTTTCAACACTTCCCCCACTACCCACAAGCAAATTGGGCCCCTCTGGTGCTGATTGAGAGGTGGGTGGGTTTGTGTATGTTCTGGGACCCTGTGGGTCTCTCCAACAAACTCTCTTGTGAGTCTGGGAGTTTATCCCACTGCCACAACCCCCACAAGTTTTTACAGAGGTTCTGAGGATTTGTTTCCCCATGCTGGAACCCTGGGTTTCGAGGTCTGTCTCGCTCCCCAGTTGTCCCTCCCAGTTAATCTGCACACGAATGTGAGACCTCTTGGTCCTCCAGCCACCACCTTGCCACGAATCCTCAGCTCCCCGCTGCCTGTCTCTACCCCTCCTACCAGTCAGGATGAGTGTTTCTTCTTTAACTCCTTGATTGTCAGACTTCCATACAGTTGGATTTTCTGGCAGTTCTGATTTTTTTTTTAATTTGTTGTTGTCCTTCTTTTGGTTGTGCAAGGAAGCAAAATGTATCTATGCCTCCATCTTTGTTGTAATCATTTTCAATGTGTATGTACAGGGTCCAGAGAAGGAAGGCCTGATTGAGTGTGGTTGGTTGGGTAAAAATACGGGTGTAATAACTTATAGTTTTAATTTGAACATTTCACTTAAATGTCATATAGTGTGCTTGAGTGTGATATTGTTATGTTAGAGAATTACACACTTATGATTTTGTAATGAAAGGGGCATTATTTGTGTTGGATCCTGTATATCAAAACATCACACTGATAACTCTAAATATACAGTTTTTATTTCTCAGTCATACCTCAGTAAAGATGGAAAAAATATGTAAAATACAAATCTCATCAGTTGCCTTTGGAGGATCCTGGGATTTAATTCACTGTTTTGAACAAATAAGGGAAAGACTCCTGTATTTATCCTATTTTTGATAAAGAAACTCTATCTTATGATAACCAAGTAATGAGAGGAAGAATTCCAGCTTACAAATAAGGGGAAATCATAGGACTGCAATCTCACCTTTTGCAACCCCTAATGAGATAATGGGTCTACAATGAATTACAGACCAATTACCACATATCAATGACAATGAACGACCATGTATCAAATTTACTGGATGCAACCAAGTCAGTGCTGTGAGGAAAATTCATAGCTGTCGATGCACATGTTAGAGTGAAAAAAAAATAGGTATCCGACCACCGAGCTGTAAGCCAATCTACGACACTGACAGAGCTGCCACTGGGACACTGAACTGAGGCTATTTACACACCAGCTCTCCCAGGGACCTGGTGGGACGGTGGGTGGCTGGTGGCCCTCACAGCCAGGCATGTCCACAGGGCCTGCTGAGCCAGTGAGTGGAAGCTCCAAGTGCCTGTTGCAGCCCCTCATGTCACTTTCCTTCTTCGGAGAGACCACAGTATCCCAACCCATGTCTGTGGCTCCATCCTGAGCCCAGAGTGAGGGGCACAGCACAGGGCTGGTAGCTGGCCCACGGGGGCGGCTAGTGGGAGCAAGAAATGCACCTTTACAACGTTGAGCCACTGAAATGGGGGGCGGCTCGTCTGGCAGGATCACTAATCTATCCTGGCTGACGCAGAAGCCCACCATGACAAAGTATCACAGGGTGGCCTGGGGTCAGCGGCCAAGTGGGTGTGGGGTGGACACTGATTCAGAGGCTGAGAAGATGGTAAAACCCTGGGGGCAGGGCTCAGAAGGCTCAGTGCTGCCTGTGGCCAGTGCACTGAGCAGGTGTTTTAGGAGAGTTTAGCTTGGAGGACTGACTGCGTGGTGAGATGGGGGAAAGGCAGAGAAAGAGTTCAGAGCTAGGGAAGCTACAGAACTCTCAGCCCCAACTGACCAAAAAAATGCTTAGAAGGTCTTTGAGCAACAAAACGCTGTTCAAACTCAAATGAAAACATACCAACTCTGAGTGTGAGGTTTCACGAGGATGGGCCACAGCCACAGGTGGGATACCAGCCATCATCCCCAAGTCAGAGGCCATGCCTCATGGGAGCCTGTGGCCACTGAAGGAGCTGAGGTTTGTCAAGGGCGTGAAAGAGTCACAGGCTCAGGAAGTGCTGGTGGTGGCCGCCGCAGCACTGCAGGTGGTGACACTTCAATGCGCAGGACGATTCTGGAGAGAAGCTCTGCAAGCTGTGGGCACACGAGGAAACCCAGAGCTCACATATCCCGGCATGCCCCTCGATCACTCCCCACGCTTCTGGGGTGGTCCCGGCCACTCTGAAATCGCCCCAAACCAAGACACTGGGATGAAATGCTCTTCTCATGTCCCTCTTTCCCACCGCCCGGGTTCGCTGGGTCGCTGGGTTCTGCCAAGGCCAGGTCGGGTTTCCCAGCACAGTCTCCGAGGCCCCGTAAAAGGGCCATCACACCCTGGAACCAGTCACAGGTAAGCTGACTACCTCCGAGCAACGGCCCACTCAGCCGGAGCTCCTGGGGACGGTGTGATTCACTCTCATCCCCACTGTGGCTCTGCAGAACCATCTGACACACCGCTGAGACATGGGAGGCATGGCACACAGGACGGGCCCACCTCTCACGCCCACAGGATGGGCCCACCCCTCACCATGCCTGGGATGGGCCCCACTGCCCATTGTACACAGAGATGAGTTCAAGATCCATCACAGAACCAACCCAAAACCAGTACTCTAACGCTTCTAGAGAAAAGCACTAACCATCAGCGTTTAAAATGCTAGCCCAGCCTGGTGTGGTTCAGTGGATGGAGCGCCAGCCTACGAGCCAAAGGGTCGCCGGTTCAATCCCCAGTCAGGGCACATGCCTGGGCTGCAGGTCAGGTCCCCAGTTGGGGGTGCATGAAAAGCAGCCACACACTGATGTTTCTCTCCTTCCCTTTCCTCTCTCTAAAAATAAGTAAATAAAGTATTTTAAAAAATGTTCAATTGGACTTTATGGAACACTTAAAAAATGTTTTTCTATTAAAAGATGCAATTAATATAATGATGAGGCAAACAAAATACTAGGAGAAAATTATACATAAAATTTATATAGTTAATATAAGTACATATAATATATTAATATACAATGACACACAACATGCAATTATATATGATATATGATTATATGTAGCAAAGTACTTTACTGAGTCAGTATTTATGAAGAACTCCAAGAAATCAACAACAAAATGACAGAAACTCAGACTAAAAGTGGGGTGGGGGCCACATCAGCCCACACTTATCGAAACTCACAAGACGGCTTATCCAAAATAGGTGCCAGTCGCTGGAGGCCAATTTTATCTCAATAAAAGGGGTAAAATTAATTCTCCAGAAAATGGAAGCCCATTGGACACAAACACTCACCAAATTGTGTCCAATCCACCCAAACTGTTTTCATGGCCTTCAAAGACAACAACTCTAAATTATGTGTGTTGACCTGTGGGGTCTTTACAAAGATGGGCTGAGAACCAAAGGCCCAGGGGAGGAACTGGGAGCCCACATTGCTGCGCAAGGTGCCCCCAGACTCGGGTTTGGGGGAGAGGCCCAACAGAGGGAGGGGCTGAAGTGTGAGACCTCTAGAAGCTAAAGGCTTCTAAATGCCGTGTCAGCAAACTTGGCAAGATGGAGACATTGGTAGTTTTTCAGTGGAGGGACTATATACAAACTGTCTTAGCCTTGTGTGTGATGCTTTTTGTTTTAGAGAGAGGGGAAAGGAGGGAGAGAAACATTGGTGCGAGAGGGAATGAAAGAGAAATATCGATCGGGTGCGTCTCGAACACACCCCTACCAGGACCGAACCCACCACCCAGGCACACGCATTGACTGGGAACTGAACTGGTGACTCTTTGCTTTGTGGGACAAGGCCCAATCCACAGAACCACACCGGTCAGGGCTTTGATACTTTGATTTACAGAATTCATCATACACTGGTGTTCAGGCCAGGAAATAACAGAAACTCTGGTGCGGGGCACTCACACCGGTAGCAGAGACTCAGTGCCGTGGGCAGCAGCCCGCCCATCCACCCACCCGGCTGCCACCCAGGGCCCCAGCGGGGAGCCCAGTCTGTCTTCACATGGAAGAGCACCCTGAGGTGCTCTTCCAAATTTAGAAAATGAAGAGAGTCAACCTTGGCTTGAGCTATTCGGAGCTCACGGGGCTGCAAGAGTTAAAAAAAGCACTTATCCAAATGAAAGATGTAAACACATAAGCAGAAGTGACCCTGCGCCCAGCATCCCACCTGACCTGGCAGGTGTATAAAGGCCCCCGGCCCAGGAGGCCCCACACCTGACCATCTCCCTCTGCACCTGCTCCTCTGACCCACTACACCCTCACCCACCAGAACCATGGGCTGCTGTGGCTGCACGGGGGGCTGTGGCTCTGGCTGTGGGGGCTGTGGCCCCAACTGCTATGTGCCTGTCTGCTGCTGTAAGCCCGTCTACTGTGTGCCTGTCAGCTCCTGCTCCAGCTGCTGCCAAGGCGGCTGTGGCTCCTGTGGGGGCTGCAAGGGGGGCTGTGGTGGCTGTGGCTCCTGTGGGGGCTGCAAGGGGGGCTGCAGCTCCAGCAGCTGTGTGCCTGTGTGCTGCCAGTCCAGCTGCTGCAAACCCAGCTGCTGCATCCCCATTTGCTGCCAGTGCAAGATCTGAGGCTCTGACACTTCCCTAGTGGCTCTGGATTTGTGCCCCAGACAGACCGGCCTCCATCCCAGACCCTGGCCCCTACATATCCGCTGTGCCTGAGCTGCAGGCCCTGCCTGGACCTGGCTAAAGGCCTGGCCTCAGCCCTACCCTGCCTCCCGCCATCGTGAAGGGCTCTCAGAGATGGACTGACCCTTCCTGTCCCAGCCCCACCTCCCTGCTCCCCTGTCCCCATGGCCCAGCCCTTGGCATCTCCCCGAGGGAAGCTCTTGTCCCACTGGCTCTAATCACTGTCCGTCCAGGTCCTCAAGTCCTGAGTGTCCTGATCTTGTGGCTCCTTTAAATAAACGTGTCCTCTCCCCTCCCAAGTCCTGGTCTCAGCGACTCTTTCCTCACAGCTCCTCCCTCATCAGCATCTCCCGCTCCCCTACCCTCTTGAATTTGCTTCCTCCCATTGGCTTTCCTGTGCCCCAGGCACACACCACCAGGGGCGCCATGTGGCACCTGCCAGAAGGTGGGAGGTGGGTGGGACTGTGGCACAGGAGGAGGGTGAAGGTCAGACAGCTGCCCAAGGTGGGGCACTCCACAGAGGGGCAGAGGCTCGAAGGTCTGCGCCACTGTAGCAGAGGGGAGGGGACCAGCCAAGGCACTTAAGTCCATTGCAGGTGGGATTTGGACAGGTGCAGGGCAGGTTGGGAAGGGGACAGGGAGAAGGCGCCTCCCTGCCTGGGTGGCAGGACTCAGGGCCTACTTGTCTTAGATGCAATTTTGCATTGACACCAAAGAACAGTTCGTTTGCAGGGCCAGCTACTTGCTTTAAAGGGGTCTCTGTTTCCTGTCGGGATGGAACAATCCAGGAAATGCTACTGTCTCTGCATCGAGCCTTCCGAGCACCTGCATCCAGGAGGGAGCGGCCAGGAGGACCGGCCTCCAGTCTGCCTGGCCACGCAGATGTGGAAGGCCCAGCGGGAGCCTCTCTCTCACAGTCCCTGGGAGCTTCCGGTGCACTGGCATTCTTGTAAACCAGGTGCTGAGCTTCCACCCCCTAACCTGCACCAGCTGAGCTCCCTTGGTTGCTGGCCCTTTGCAGGGAGCTCCCAGCTGGACAGACCTGCGGGCCCTTTGCACTCACCCTAGCTTCAGGAGGGCTCCCAACAAGACCCACTGCCCAGGAGGGCTGCACACCCTCCCTGCCTGCCAGGACCCATCTCTACATCCATCCCTCCTCCGGGTTCCATCAGATTGTTGGGGAGGACTGGAATCAGCCCCCTTGCCATACCTGTGGTCCCCACTGGAGACAGGGAGAACGTGGGAGAGGCCGCATCGCAGGCCTACTGGGAACAGAGCTCCCACCTGGGACTCCACCCTGTAATCCTGGCAAAGCCCAAGGGTGACAGAAACGACAAATACAGCAGGTAAGGGAGTGAGCAGCGCCTGGGGGGAGGGCATAGGAACAAAGGGCACCACCCCAGGGGAGGTGAACAGGGAGGTGATCATGCACCCAGCATCCCCCTAATTGGCAGGTGTATAAAGGCCTCCGGCCCAGGGGGCCTCTCACCTGGGCCCCTCCCTCTGCACCTGCTCCTCTGACCCACCAGAACCAGGGCTGCTGTGGCCACACCAGGGGCTACAGCTCCAGCTGTCCAGCAGATGAGCCCCCTTTGCTGCCGGGGCAGGACCTGAGGCTTCGACACACCCCTCGGGCAGCTCCTGCAGATCCTGCTCTCCCGGTGGGGACGGGCGCTAGGTCCCAAACCCCGAAGTGGCGTTCAAGCTCTTTGCTCCTGGGACCAGATGACTGAACTCCACAGGTGCTGGAACCCAGCACCCACACCTGGGGACTCCTACGCTTCTCCTCCACACCCACACTCCAGAGAACTCTTCCTCCACCCACGCCAGCCTCAACTTCCACTGGTCCTCAGAGGCCTCAGCCGGCCGCCACCCCCACCAGGAAATGACTGGAACAAACTGTAACCCCAGAGACCCACCATGACCCCCTTCCCTTTCCCCCAGCATCTCCCTGGCTCAGCCAGCAGCCCCGAGAGCAGGCCCCCCTCCTAGAACCCCCAGAGCCCATGCTTGCCTTCAGCCCAGGGGGTCCACGCTGGCCTCCCGGACACCTGCACCTACCCTCCCCTAGAATACCTGGGTGTTGTTAGAGCCCCTGAGCCTGCGCTGTGGCCACAGCAGCCACCAGGAGCTGACACAGAAGTCCTGGCTGCTCAGGGCTGGCTGGGCCCTCTCCAGCCCCAGGACTGGGCTGGTGACAAAGGCCAAGTCAACCAGAGCTCTCCTGGGTGTTTCTGGGGACTTTGAAGAACACTTTGTTCTTCTGAGACCCAGGACACTGGCCCCATGCAAATCAGGAGATGCTGGTGGCAGTCTTGTCACCACAGTGCACCCCTGCCTGGGAATGATGACCCACACACCTTCCTCCATCACCAAACCTAGACTCGCTGTGTGTGGTCCCTCTGACCTTCCTATAGCCACACCTCCCTCTGACCTCATCTGGGAAAGGGCCTCCTTTGAAGGACTCCTGTGATCACATTCGGGGCCACTGGCCCCAGGCAGGGGCCATCTTTGTCTCCAGATTTGCAGTCACAGCTGCAAAGGAATCTTTCCCAGACAAGAGAGGGTTCACAGGTGCCAACGCAGAGGGCCTGGCATCTCAGGCACCTTCACCCCTGCCCTCACTACACAGTTCACACGCTAGTCCCGAAGAGTCTCGTCTGCCCCAAAGGCAAGCATACTCATTCCGCCTAGCTGGTGTGGCTCAGTGGGCGAGTGCCAGCCTGTGAACCCAGGGGTCGCCAGTTCGATTCCCAACCAGGGCACATGCCTGGGTCATGTGCCAGGTCCCCAGTAGGGGGCACATGAGGCAACCACACATTGACGTGTCTCTCCCTCTCTTTCTCCCTCCCTCCCCCTCTCCTTTCCCCTCTCTCTAAAATCAAATAAGTAATTTTTTTAATGCATCCATTCTATCACAGAAACTCCCAAAGTCTCAACACACGACAGCATGCACTCACTCAAGTCCTGAATCTCATTTAAATGCCACTAGCTTGAAATTCCCAGATTGGATCATTTGCACCATCTGACTCGGTCTGGGTGAGACTTGGGGTGCGGTGGACCCTGGAGCAGAGGGCTTGCACATCTCAGGGCTTGTGAGACCACAGACCAATGGATCTGCTTCCAAGTGACAACGGCAGGATGAGCAGGGGGCGACAGCTGCAGATACTCCTCCTCCGAAAGGGAAACACGAATCCAAGGGGTCGCCAGTCCCCCAGCATCTCCCAGTCTAGCAGCACAAATGCCACTCAGGACAACAGTTGGGCACAGGCCTCTGAGGCTGGGGGACTGTGGCTGCTGACCCCACGGCACTGCCTTCTGGGCCCCAGGCTGCACCTCCGCAGCCAGCCACTCCTTCTTCTTGCATGGCGGCGCTTGCTTCACTCCGGGTTAGTTTTACCAGCTCGTGATGGCCTTTTGAGTTTTGGGAATCCAACACCTTCTCCTCAGTTCACGTGGCCTCTGTTCCCTTCCTCCCACACTGGCAGTGTGTCTGCTGGCAGGACGCTCTCAAAAAGCTCGTGATCAGATACGAGGGGCCTCTCCGGCCCTTCCTAGAGGACCCGTCTCTGCCACTGGCTCCCAGTGACTTGCCACCATGCGCGCAGAGGCAGCTGCCTGACCTCTACAGGGCAGAAGATGCCCGGACACACCCCGCCCTTCTTGCCAGAGCACGTCTTTCTAATAATTTCCTAACTTTAGCTTCTTTCGCAATCTGGACAGGCTGAGAGTCTCCAAAATAATCAAGTGCTGGTTCCTTTCCCTTAACAGTTCTTTCCCAAATTTATCTTTTCTGCTCACTTGTCACAAGGAGCCAGAAGAAACCCGGCTGCACCTCCAAACCTCGCTTGGACACCTCCCCAGCTACACTCTCAGATTCGCCTCGTAGACGTTCTGCTTTCCATTCTTCCCAAGGGCCAAGGCGCGGAGACAACCCAGCTGTCCGTGGATGGGCAGACAGATGGAGAAGCTGCCCCACAGACAGACATACCGGCCATTAAAAAAAAAAAAAAAGGAAATCCTGCCATTTGCAACAAATCAGGTGGCCCTGAGGGTTCATGCCAAATGAGAAAATCAGACAGAGAAAGACACACACTGCATACTCTCACTTACATGTAGCATCTAAAAAAAATAACTAATCTCATGGATACAGAGGCCTGCAGGGTGGTTGCCACCAACCAGGGTGGGTGGCAGATGGCCCGAGGGCTGGATGGGAGGAGCCTGCAGCACCAGCTGGGTCCAGCCAGTGGCTGCAGGCTGGGCCTGGGTGGCTGAGAGCAGTCAGGCTACAGGCTGGTGGGTGCTCTCTGACTGATGGTGGCTGTCATTTCACGACACATGTGCGTCAGGTGATCCTGCTGGTCACCGACACTCATGAAGCGCTAGATCTAGGGGCTTCCCGTCACGATGGAGGCGTATGTGGACACACCTGGCCTCCTTGTACAACTATGAGAAGGAACACAACTAGCTTAAAAACAAAAAACACACAGAAGTGCCAGAAAATCACCGAGAAAAACACCCAGAACTGTACAGAAGTCCAACAACCAAGGATTTAAACAAGCTGTATTCATCCAGCTGGGATGAGACAGGGAGTCTCAGCAGAGAGGACTCGGTGTGGTGGCTGCAAGCTGAGGGTGGACAGGCAGGAAAACAGTAGCAGCTGGTGGACAGGGCAGTCCCACATTCACATGTGGTGGAAGAAATCAGGGAGAAACCTCATGAGTGAGTGAGGCCAGCCCCGCCCAAGGCCAGACGGCCCAGCACAGGCCTCCAGTGCCGGGGGAAAATAAAGCCTTGTAACTTCTGACTGTAAACACAGCAGGGACTGGGGCAGTGGGAGAAGCTGCTGGGAGCCCAAACAAATGCAAACCCACCCACCCTGAGAACCACAACCAGGACAGCAGCTGAAGGGGCACCAGCTGCACACGGGAAGTGGGTAAAGGAACTAGAAATGAAGTGAGGATCAGGCAAGCCCCAGAAGTCAGCCAACAAGCCACCACTGTCCCCTCTTCTACCCTTCACCCTACCACAGAACCCAGTTGCCTTACTTTGGTGAATACCCAAGGCCCCGCCCCACACGACATAACAGGTGTGCTAAAACAGAACCAAAGCGGCTCTGCCTAGTACACAGCCCAGGGAGGCTGCCAAAATCAGCAGAGGGAGAAATGTGGCCCCAATGACGGAATAGGTAAGAATTCCAGAAAAAGAACTCAGCAATGTGGACACAGCCAACCTATGAGATGCCCAATTCAAAACACTGCTGGTCAGAATGCTCACACATCTGAGTATGGCAAAAGCATAAGGCAAGAAACAAAGACTCTGCTTAGGGAAATAAAGTAAAATCCACAGGAAACCAAGTGAAGGAAAGGAAACCAGGACTGAAACAAGGAAGAAATAAACATTCAATCGGAATAAAATGCAGAACCAAGAATTCAAAACAAAAAAAAAAAATGAGGAGAGTTTAAGAACCCTAGGACATCTCCAAATGTTCCAACATCTAAATCATAGGGAGGACAGAAGAAGAAGATGAAGAGCAAGAAATTGAGAAATTATTTCAAAAAAAAAAAAAAAAAGAGAGAGAGAAAACTTCCCCAACCTAGTGAAGGAAACAGACATACAAGTCCAGGAAGCATGGAGAGTCCCAATAAACTTGGACCCAAGGAAACACACACCAAGGCACATCATAATTACATTACCCAATATCAAAGAGAAGGACAGAATCTTAAAAGCAGCAAGAGAAAAGGAGATGGCTGCTACAAAGGAGTTCCCATAAGACTGTCAGCTGATTTCTCAAAAGAAACCTTGCAGGCAAGAAGGGGCTGGAAAGAAGTATTCCAAGTCATGAAATGCAACGACCTACGTCCAAGATGACTCTACCCAGCAAAGCAATCCTTTAGAATGGAAGGGCAGATAGACTGCTTCCCAGAGAAGGTCAAGTTAAAGGAGTTCATCATCACCCAGCCCTTATTATATGAAGTATTAAAGGGATTTAT